>WYDI02041483.1:0-32810 GCA_009867235.2 Psittacus erithacus
GACATTCCAGAGGTCAGGAACCTGTCTAGCTGTTCTTTAACATATGCTGTGAGCAAGATGTGCTGAGGGAGCCAGATCTGGGAAAGTAACCATATGACTGGTATGGTGAGTAGCCTGACTTGATGCCTGTGAACACACACAAAGTTGGGGTCTTTCTGGTAGTGTTCTTTCATGATAGCTTTTGTCACGTTCTCACTGCAGAAATGCATCCACACACTGTAGTTATTCTGGTTAAAAATTCCCATGGGATTTGTTGCAGCATATAAACTCTCCTTTGTTTCTTGATTTGGTTTCTGGGCAGATAGCCCATAAATCTGTGTATTTCTGCAAGGTTCTGCACAATCAGGGATATGTCCTTTGACACAGGTTTGAGATGTTTATTAGGAGTGCTGGGATTTTACTTCAATTGAAAAAGTTCCCATGGAACCTTTTCTGACATCTATTTTGTGTGAAACATGTTATTTCACGCTAATTCCACTGAAAATGAATAAAACATTGTTCAGAGCTCTGTTCTCTGAAGATCATTACTAGTAATAGGCAATTCCACATGTAGCATTAGCCAGTTTTGGTTGGGTCAGGAAAACATAATAACATTAG
Organism: Psittacus erithacus; assembly: GCA_009867235.2. Lineage (NCBI taxonomy): Eukaryota > Metazoa > Chordata > Aves > Psittaciformes > Psittacidae > Psittacus > Psittacus erithacus. The sequence goes on from WYDI02041483.1 coordinate 598, forward strand.
TAGAGAAGATTGAGCAGTTAATACTGCAGAAGCTTTTGCAAGGCTATTTTGCTTAGTAGAAAACAGCATCTAAGCTTGGCAGGCCAGCTTGAAGCGAATAAACAGTGAAGAGCAAAGAGATATGGAGAGTAAAGGTAATTATTAAGATGGTAAAAATTTGAGTTGAGCTTGCAGTGTTAAGACTCCAGTTAGAGAACATCTCATAACTTACGTGCTCCCTGTTCCTTCTGAGTTCATGTGGTAGATAATGTCTCTGGGCTGTTTCCAGGAAAACTTTGCTCTTAGTCACCTGCTATGCTGTCACATCACAGTTGTTTGTAGCTCACAGGATTTTCAGACATTCTGGGCTTCCTAAATTGTGTTGAGGTTATTGACCTTCATCACTACTGGGGTTCACCTACAGAAAGTGGTATTTCCTAATGGTGTTGCAAGTTCTGGTTAAAACAAAGTGAATTTGAGAAGCTGTGGAGAAACAGACCTCATTTGCTGTAAAGTAAAAAAGAGCATCTGTTGGTAGTTGCAGTCTTGCTGTTTGAACATTTCATAATACTCCACACCTTTGTCTAATGAAGTCTAGTACTGGATAATTGGACAGGAGAAAGGTGTTTAATTCTATCATGAATAGCTGTAAATGACAAAGGTGCATGCACCCAGAAGACTAAAAAGGAAGGTAAAGATGCTTGAGATATAAATCTATCTCATCTGATAAGGACTTGCAGTATTTTACATAACATTGATGAGATCCAGATGTTCAGTAGGTTTGAGTTGGAGACACTTCCTGTATGTCTTGATTAAGTCAGAGATCAGGTACCTCACGTGGCCTGAGAAGTTCTGAAAAATGTGCAGTGCTCTTGGTTTTGTGGAAACAGGAGAACAAAGTGGAAAACTAAATTACTGTAACCCAGGGGAGGAATGAAAAGTGGTGAAATGCTTGATAGAAATTCTTCATCTTTGGGAAGGGATTTCCAAAGTATTTCTGAACCACCTATTTAAGGTTGAAAGTATCTTTGCTGGAAGGAACTGTCTTTGTCAGTAAAAATCTCTTCCCACAGTGGTTTTTGCTTTCTCAGACATGTTATCAAAAGCTCAGCTTTGTGTCTTGCAGTTGCAGAATTGCAGAATTGTAGAATGGTTTGGGTTGGAAAGGGCCTTAAGATCATTTAGTTCCAGCCCTTCTGCCATGGGCAGGGACACATCACCCTAGACCTTGTTTCCCACGGGTCTGTCCAACCTGGCCTTGAGCGCTGCCGAGAATGGAGCATTCACACTTCTTTGGGCAGTGTGTGCCAGTGCCTCACCACCCTCACAGTAAAGAGCTTCTTCCTTATATCTAACCTGACCTTCCCCTGTTTAAGTTTGAACCCATTACCCCTACACCCCTTTCACTCCAGTCCCTGATGAAGAGTCCCTCTCCAGCATCCTTGTTAGCCCCCCTCAGATATTGGAAGGCTGTTTTGAGGTCTCCACGCAGCCTTCTCTTCCCCAGGCTGAACAGCCCCAACTTTCTCAGCCTATCTTTATATGGGAGGTGCTCCAGCTCTCGATCATCCTTGTGGCTTCCTCTGGACTTGCTTGAGCAGCTCCATGTCCTTCTTACATTGAAGACACCAGAACTGCACACAGTCCTCCAAGCTGGGGGCTCATGAGGGCGGAATAGAAGAGTATGATCACCTCCTTCGACCTGCTGGGCATGCTGCTTTTGATGCAGCCCAGCACGAGGGTCGTCTCTGGGCTGTGAGCACACACTGATGTCATGTTCAGTTTCTCATTGACCAACACCCCCAAGTCCTTATCCATAGGGCTGCTCTGAATCACTTCTCCACCCAACCTGTTGTGTAATAGCATTTTAGTGGAAAAAAAAGTCCCCTTAGCTGTTGTCTCACTGTGACAGTGACGGAAAGTGTGCATAGTTTTTCCCCGTTTTGACACACCATTGAACACAGGTTTTGCCAGCTGCAGCATGCTTAGAATTGCTGTATGTTTTCCATTTTATTTCCCCACAGAGTACTGTGTGGCATATTGATGGTAATAGGAATGTGCTTAGTACCTTGAGCATCTTTTCATGTGTGCTCATGTGTTGTCCCTACTGTAGTGAATGTTAACAGGGGCATGTCTCCAGGGAATACGGAATGGGGTAAATTGAAGAGACTGCGGACAGCTTGGCAAGTTTTCAGGATTGTTATTTAATTGGAATGGTGTTTTCCATTTATCAGAAGGTGTATATATAGGAATCAAAGGAAGCCACCACTTATCTTGGTGCCTACGGGAAAACTGAACTGCTTTGCAGGGAGTGATTACCAAAACAGAGTATCAGCTTAGCTTTGGGTGGGTCTTCAAATTTGCTACATGAACACAGAGTGTGTGACAAAAGAATGTCTTTACAATAATTGGCCTGAATCCAAGGAGTTAATAATGCTGACAATCTGATCAAAATTATGCCAGTTACCTGATAACCCCTCTGAATATTGAAATGCCTCTGTAGTCTATCTTGAGTATTTACTCTTGAAATACAAAAGTAGCTAAAAAAAACCAACCCAAACTAGTGTGCTGATCAAAATGTGATTCAGTTTATTATTTTTTAAATAGCATTTTTCTGTGTATTCATCATTCCAAATAAACGTGCCTGTGTTGTGATGTGTTTGATTTTTAATCCTTGTAGTGTTGCCATTAGATGGAGAGCAGTATGGAAATAGTAGCTTGAAAAGAGACACATGGAATATTTGGCCAGTGATTGTGGGGTTTGGTAATTGAGAAAAATGAAACCTTGAAAACTTAATGGCTCATGTAGGAACACTTGTGAGATTGCTAACAAGCAGAGGGAGACCAGGCTGTGTGGGAGCAGCTTCTCCTAAAACTGCAGCAACAGCTATTCAGAACAATATGATTGATATACTTTTACATGGTTGCTTTGTAATGTATGGTATGACATGCTTTTGGCTGTGCTCCCTCTGATGAAAACCAGGCTGACTTTTCATAGAATCACAGAATCAACCAGGTTGGAAAAGACCTTTAAGATCACCGAGTCCAACCCTTCCCCCAGCACCGCCAAGGCCACCACTAACCCATGTCACTAAAAGCCTCATCTACATGGTTTGTGAACAGTTCCAGGGACAGCGACTCCACCACTGCCCTGGGTGGCTTGTTCCAATGCCTGATCGAAAGGGAGAGGAAATGGTTTGCTGAGTTTGCCCTGAAGTTTGATGAGCTGAAGGTGGCTCAACTCTGAGACAGTTTACTTTGGGTTACAGTCTAGCATCACACAAGTGCCCTTCAAAACCCTTGACCCAGGGCTGACCATGTGTATTCACCAGCTCTGTTGAGTAAAGCAGGGTTTTGCCTTTAGGCTGCTAAATTATGATTCATATTTTCCAGAGTCTTACTGGTAAAGCTGATGCTAATTCATGTTCAATTCCATTGGTCAGCAGAAAACACTGTCAGAGGTTGTACTGCAATCAGAAAGAACTTCATCGGGCTATATATCTGCAGTCAAAGGGGGAAATATCACAAGGTTGAAATGACACAGGAATAGAAAATATTGAGCTCAAATTGTTTTTGTCATCTAAGAAGCTGTGCACTACATAACAGCAGCAAAAAGGGTGGCAGAAGTAGTTAATATAGATTTATCCACCAGGATGCTATTTCAAAATATAAACAGGTTAACTGATGTAGGTGATATGCCAGGTGATTAGAGTGAAGAGTTTATGTGTGAATGCAAGGCAGTATGCCAAAACACCCTTTCCCCTCTAATCAAGGTCTTATTCTTGCCCACATCTGAAGCATGTTGTCCTGTTTCATGACATCCATGGAATTACATTAGAAAAACATAAGCTTAAACATGGAAACCAAAGTTGTCTGTGTTGGTCTGAGAATGAATACTTAAACCCCTTTCGATACGAACTTGAAATTTGGTTCTCTGTGTTGTCTGATATAAGGATTTTTTGACAACTGGAAGTGTAACAGCTTGAATCGTGTCATTCTTTAACCTCTGTTGTTACTTAGATTCAAGTGTTTGGTGTAAGAAATAAGGCATAAGTACACTCGCTTATTAACTCATTCTTCAAAGGCCAGCCAGCATCTGGTACCATCTACAAAAGAGCTGTGCACTTTCCTAAAAGCATTGAGAAGTACAAAAGGCTCTGAAAACATATGCTGTCTATCACAGGCAGAAGATTAGATGTTAAAATTCTGCTGTTTAATCCAGCTTTCCATGGAACACACGATTGGATTTGGATAGGTTCTGTTTTGCAGCCTGTATCTGCTTTCAGAAACAGGATTTATGGGGATGTTTTGCAACATCAGGATTTAGAGAAATACTGGATTAAGGTAGAGGATTGCACGATGCCTCCTGACCTAGATAGTTGTACATATTTGTGCTAAAACAACTTCCTGTACTGTCTCTAAGCTTTATCAAGCTTCACTCATTGGGCTTTTTAGCACCCAGATTTAGATAATTATCAACACCATCTGCAAGCTGACTTTACCCCAATGGCAGGGAGAGCTGCTGACTGAGCTCTCAAAGAGAAACCATTTTTGGAAGTTATTTTAACCTAGTTTGTGTGGGTTTTTTAGACTTGATTTAACATCTGCACAGGTTTAGGAATTAATCTTAAAGATTCTATACTTTTTCTTTCTGAATGTATCCATATAATTAAGGTACAGCCTATAGTATACTCATAGAATCACAGAATGGTTTGGGTTGGAAGCTCGCCCAGTTCCAACCTTCCCCTAGAGTGGATTGCTCCAAGCCCCTGTGTCCAACCTGGCCTTGAACACTGCCAGTGATGGGGCAGCCACATCTTCTTGGGGCAAACTGGGCTAGAGCCTCAGCACCCTCACAGACATCTGTGTGCAAGTGAGTAGTAAAAGCATACTGTGTATTTCAGTTGGTGGTAACATCGATTTTACAGGAGATTCTCGGTTTGGTTTGTAGTCTGACATGGCCTCCTCTTTTCCTCACAGAGAAATGGAATGCACGAATTACAGAGTTGAGAAAGCAAGTTGAAGAGCTGTTCGAGAAAAAATACGGTATGTGTTACACTCCTTTCCAAGCAATTGCCTCTACTCCTTTGACATCTAAATCACATGCATCTTTTGTTGGTGCAGGCACACCCCAGTACTGACAGCACCAAAGAGTTAAATATTATCAGAATACTTAAATCTGAGGAAAGAAGCTTTTTCAATGAACAGAGCAATTTCAAAATTGGGACCTAAGCAAGAAACTTAATCTTTAAGTTGTGCTTGGTTTCCTGGAGCTCCAGCATGCTCATGTCTTGGGTGCCCACATTTGAGAGAGAGATGCCTTTTTTTCTGTATTTACACCAAGTTCTTAAGTGAACTGATCTTTTAAAATGGCTCTGGGTAGAAATTACTAATTGACTTTTTCTCTCTGGTTGTGATTGATCTGCAGTGAAGCAGCAATCATGTTAATGGTTCTTGGAGAGAAAAATAAGCGTGCATCTTAGACTTTGGAATTTGTCTCTAGATGCTGCACCTAGATTTATTTTGTGTCCATGTATCACTGCCTGAAACTGTATCATCAAAACTTTCAAAACAAGTAGTGGTGCTCCTCTGCTGTGAAAAGTGGAATTGCTTTCATAATGGAACTTGTGATTTGGAGTTACTACGTGTTTTGGGTGTGACTAGCACCTGATGCGTAAACAGCCCTCTGAATTCAACTGACACCAAGGAAAACCAGTTTAGAATCTGATTCACAGTATTTCAGTTGCTCTAGAAGGGAGCATCATCTGAGTAAATTGCTTTAATTTGGGTTTTGGTGTTTGCACATAACCAGCCTAAAAATCTCCGGTGGAGTCTGTTGGATACAGAGCTATTCTTGACTTTCCATAGCAGGCCGTATGGTCTTAAATTATCCCCTTTTGCCCTGTAGATGACAACATTTCATTGATTCACAAACCAGTTCCATATCAGATTCTTTCTGTCTGTATGGGCATGCAATTTCTCGTTTACTGAAATGAGTTATGGATATCCAGCATTCTGAGAATGCTGCTCAGATTTGGTGGCTTCTGTAGCTCCAAAGTATTCTAGTAGTGTCAGTTACTGTCATCCATTGCAACTGACATGTCTGAAAATAGATTTAGTTTTGTGTTTAGATGTACGCTAAATGGGATTACTTTTTAGTGAGGCTCACAAATATAGTCTAATTTATAAAAACAAGAGCTATATTCAAGAGGATTTCTACTGTAAAACATGTAAGGTTCCAAATCTAAGAGGCCTCACTGCAATGCTGATCATATTCTTAGGCTGTCTGAAGAGTATTTGCTAGAACATTTGCTGATTTAAGAGAAATAAAGATTTCCACTTGTAAAAATGTAGTCGCTTATTTAAACAAACAGAATTTTTGTTACTCTGAAGCTGTTTTCACTTGGTGCTGTGTAGTGATCTAGGTGTCCTTGATCTTTTTTCCTGTGGCTGTGGTTCACAAACTGTCATTTCCATCTGAGGCTTGTCTGCTGAACTTGTTATGCTTCTCACCACTTGACACAACAGCCTCCAGGGCTGAAAAATAGCTTTTTTTTCCCCATTTCTTGGAAGAGGAATATGACTGCAATAAAAATCTGATTTAATGAAGGACTGGTGTGATACACGGATACACAGCAGCTCTTTCAGTGATTGTTCTGCAGCTCCTTTGACACTAGTTTGAACAGGGTTTCTTCAGTCTATTTGCTAAGAATCATCTTCAGGTTCATGTCCATCTCTGTATGTATGGATTCTCTCTCCAGTTTTGGATATCTTATATTTGGCAGCTGAAACTAAGTCTAGTTGAAACACAGTTCTTAGAGTATTATCAGAATGTAAGACTTAGATGCATACAGTATTTTCAAAGCTTACCTGTTTTGTGATAAACATGCCTAGGAACTGTTCTGCTTCCAAGTGGTTGAAAGAGTATGTTACTCAAATGCCTTTAAAACCCAAAGTGTCTTACTGCTTTTAAGAATTTGTGAGTTAATGTAAGCGTTTTGTATATACCACTGTCAGAACCACAGGCTGCTTTCACGTTACCTTAAAGTGCTTGAAAAGGTGCCCTGTGGGTAGTTTTGCTTTCAGAAATGCCACATCACTGTACTCTTTAATTGGCCTTAACTTGGCTTTTCTTTCCTCAAATAGTTTCTTGCATCTAATTACTGGAGCAAAACCACAGAGCGTATCAAACTTTACAGACCAGTCAGATGTTAATAGAGAGTTCTTGTTGTATGGCCTGCAGAATTAACATAGCCCTGTGAGCATAAAGAAAACAGTCCTCTTGGTATTTGCAAGCTATGATGCCTGTGTTTGCCAGCCCTATGGGTGTGTTCATATGAATACAGTCCTTATAACCTGAAGAAATACAGTGAAGTTATTTTCCAGCTGTGGGTGAATCTTACTTGTTTTTCATTTACTTCAAAGATTTCATTAGTAGGGCCATGCTTTAGAATTATACTGTTTATTTCATTAGTGATTCCTTGGCTTTGTAAAATATACCAAAGCTTTAGGAATTCACTCAAGGGATGTGTGCCCCTCCTGCAAGGCATTAATGACTCTTGTAACCCCGTAGTAGTGATGAATAGTAATAATCAGAGCTAATGAACTGAAACATGCTTGGTTTATAATTAAGTCCAGATAACTTTGTCTGTCAAAATGTGCTATTAAACAAAACCAAAATATTGTTAAGCTTTGCTATAGCAGGTGCAGTCTCTGTTTTAAATGTTTACAGGGTAAAGGGAAAAGCAGATCTGCATGTGTAAGCAGGTCTGCAGCTTGTTTACTGTGAATTAGAGTAATTTTGCTATAAAGTAAAACCAGCCCCCTTCAGTGAGTGCTTGCATGTTTAAATGTGTTGAGGAGGTTATTGCCTGTTGCTGGTTTTAATGCTTTTCAGAGTGATATCAAACAGATAATTTGAGCAGAGCCCCAAGCCAGTCTAATGATTTTATTCTCCCCTTTTCTTGAAGCACAAGCTATAAAAGCAAAAGGTCCAGTGTCTATCCCATACCCACTCTTCCAGTCACATGTGGAAGACTTACACGTGGAAGGGCTGCCAGAAGGAATTCCCTTCCGGCGGCCATCCACCTACGGCATTCCCCGTCTTGAGAGGATACTTCTAGCAAAGGAGCGGATCCGGTTTGTGATTAAAAAGTAAGGAATTTTCTATTTGTGTCCTTGTATTACTCATTGTTTTCTGCTGGATCCATTCTGCTTCATTTTATTTTCCAGAACTTTCTAACTGAGTGGTGGCTGGTCTCTTCAATAATACGGACTTCTTGTTACAGACAGATCTCTTTGTGCTATTTTAATCTCTGTTACATGTTGAAAGCCATTGACCTGGGGATATTTTATGCTATCCGAGGATCCTGGCCTAAATTTCAGCTTGTGCTTTTATTTTTTCCTTCCTGGAATGCTGTATCAAGGTGTTTATGGCTGTGTCTATATGTAGCACCTCCCAGGACTGGCTTCAGGACAAAATAACTACTGGTTCCTGTGATTTACTTGGATCCATATCCTTATGTGTCTGGAGGTAGATCAGATATTGTACAGGAAGGGAGGATACCTTAGGTGTATGTGGAAGCTGCTTGAGGGCTCCACTGCCTGCCATAGCAAGCTTGGCAGGGTATTGTCTGCCTTGAAAGTGAGGCCATGAGAATGCTCTGGGCACCTTTCTTCCTCTTCTCCTCCTTTCTTCCCTTGGTGTCTTTCCTAAAAGAACCCCAACATTACTTTCTGCAAAGGCAGGCGGAATTGGAAGGAGCCTGGACCAAGCCTGAATTCAGGATATGCAGGGAGAGCCACTGACACCTGTAGATGTTGAGTACTGGATCTTGGAGCTGCAGAGCACTTTGAGGCCCAGTACTGCAGGAATGACTGTGGCAGACTGATCCGCAGCTTTGGTTGTGGATATTTACCTTTGACAGCTTTGTTTTTCACTTCAGACAGATGTGATGTTTCACACCACAGAAGCTTCATTTACAGCTTAAATAGAGCTTCTGTGACTAACAGCTGACATTTTACTGTTGTTCAGTGGTGTAGCAAAGTGGTTTTGAAGTGAATAGCAATGTGCTGATTGCAGTGGTCAGGTTCATGTTCCTGTGCATGCTGCCTTTAGCACAGATGCTAGCGTCTCAAACTTAGATGTGTATGTTCATCTATATGACATCCTAATGCCCACAGATAACCAGACGAAATGAAGGAGAGTAGATCTACCTTTTGTCTCACGTAAAATCGGACATTATGTGTAGTTTTCTATATTTATACAGCGTAGGCACTTGCTCTTGTCAAATTTATCTTGGTTAACAGTAATTCATTTATGCTGTTCATGGTTTTGTAATGTGTGGTAACCAGAACAGCTCAAAAACCAGTTCAGCTCAGTGAGAAATGTCAGAATTTTTAAATTTTTGTGGTTTTCATATAGATAAAACTCAATGTATTTGGGAAACAGAAATGTCTGCTTTGAAATTTTCATTTTCAGGTTAAATTCTTGATTTGGATCTTTGTTTCTAATGAAACGCATCTCAGGCTTAAGAGATCATTTTAATGTCATCTGCATGTTAACATGAAATGTTATGGCTCAGGTGTTTATGGTAGTGGGCGTGAAAAATGTTTTTGTCAGTAGGGTTTCAACTAGCTGTAGAATACTTTGGTGTTAACTGGAATTTAAGGCTGAGGATCTTGATGTCCCCTGTTTTGTTTTAGTTTTCTGATCCTTCAGTGGTAACTTGAGGCTGTAACTTCGCGGTTATCAAAGTGTATGTCACTGCTGAAGCATGTGTCTTTCATCTTTTAGGCATGAGCTTTTGAATTCAACACAAGAAGATGCATCATTGGACAAACCTGTTGCAGGAGGTATGTGTGCGTTGTACAAGTACAGTACGATTTCCTATTACTCATCTTCATAGTAGTGTCTGTAGTGGTCACCATCATGGTAGTGGCTGCTGTTTACTTTTACTAATAACGCATTGCAAATAGTTCCTCTTGTTTTGCATCTTCTCTAGCTACCAAGTGAAAGCAATTTTCCCCTGACTGTCCAAGTCAGTGTTACTGACACTCCTATAAACCGATTTGATTCAGCTGGCCAGAAGAAAAAACAATGAGCTAAGTGTTTCTCTTTTGAGATATAGAGAAAAAGCAAAGTTGATAGAGTTTACTGGCTAGGAAACTGTATGATGGAATAATTGCTTATATAAGGTACTTGCCAAAATCAGATTTAACTGAAATACAGTAACGAACATAGTGGCTGCAGCGACATTTGTTATTGTAGAATCTGACTTGCTTGGATCATGGGACTTTTTTCCACTTTCACACAGCAGTGCAAAGAAAATGCATTCGAACCAGTTTTGCAGCAGATGCATGCTCTACAGTGGCAGCCATGAAGGCATTTCCCTTCAAGCTAGGAGAAAAAAGGTTCAATATATAGAGAAAAAAAAACAAGTTTTGAAATAATGGTGTCTTTGCATGGGCAGTAGTTAGTAAATCACTTTTCTGGGCTTGTTTTTTTCTTCTTCAGTTGTATTTTGCTGTCTTTTGGGCTTTAGGGTGGTTTTTTAATTGTCCAATTAAACCAAGTGTTGAAAGCTTCTGTGCTTTAACCAATGGTAACAAATTGCTCCCAACCCCAAAATGCTAACTGGCGACCTCAGCCCGGTTGAACTGTGAATTTTTACTAGTACAAGAGAAATTCTTAGTTCAGACAAGGACACAAGCGTATGAATGGTAGTATCTACACGACTGCATCACCATTATATTCTGTTGTATACTCATAGTCTTCTGTTGTGAAAAGTGTATCAAAGACTGTACTTAAAGTGAACATTGCAGATCTAAATTATGTCATAAGGGTGTCACTTTAACGTGTGTGTAGGAAATAAACTTTTCCTGCAGTCTAAGTTAGCCTAGTGTGTTGAGTCTTAGTAATCTACTGTTCCTTCAAGCACCAAATTTAACTACAAAAATAGCAGGTAGGCTGATGACTGAGTCATAAACCTAACTGTACTCTTATGTAGATTTTAGAATTAGCCTTTTTCTCTGTTTTTTTTGTTGTATTTAATATGATTATACTGATTATGAAGACAAAGCAGGTACACTACATATCCCATAAACCCCTGTAGCTAAGAGAACTTGTGATAATTCATTTTAATGGCACAGTGTTATGAAGAGTCACTCTATGTTGCTGGTCTTCACTAGCTTGTAATAACTGTATATTCATGCTTGCCCTCTGCATTGTTTCTGAGAGAACATCTGCGAAAGCTGTTGATCGGATCATAGGGATCAGAGGACAGGAGCTGTCTGAGCCTCCTTTCTCCCAGTTTTCTTTTCTCCCTGTTCGGATTCCGTCTTTCCCAGTAGCTCTGCTGCCCCTTGTGTCTGCTGCCATCTCAGGAGGGAGCTATGGAGCACCAGCTCCTGCTCTCAGCTCCCTGTGGCTCCATGTCCAATGTCCTGCTCTGTCCATAGCCTCAGCTAGCTTGTGTCCTGAGGTGACGAATGGGATGAGTACAGAAGCTGTATTTTGGTTGGCAGAAAAAAGATGATTTGCATTTGCATTCCTGTGGGAAGTAGGCTTGTCAGGAAGATTTTATGAAATGGCCTCAGCTCTAATGCCCTGAGAAGGCTGATACTGGCTCCAAGACAAGCCAGTCAAGCAGTAATGGTTTGGTTTGGGAATGGCTGGAGAAGCATAAGCTAGGTTTTCCTAGTTCCAAGTTGAATCCATACTTCTTCTGCATAGTATTTTCTGTGTTACTGAGAAATGCAGGATGGTTATGCATGCTATAAGCTGAATGACTGAAAATACAACCAACATGACAGGGAATGTTGTTTTTGTTCTTTGTCACTCGCAAATACAGCAAAAGAGGAGTGGTATGCCAGAATCACCAAACTGAGAAAGACGGTAGATCAACTCTTCTGTCAAAAGTTTGGTGAGTTCAGTATTACTATTTTCTTTTCTGGCTTTGTATTTCTGGAAGGTTGCTTTCCTTATTGCCTTTGACCATCTACATGAAAGAGACCTTTGATCAGTGTTTTCAGATATTTACAATCCTGGCAGTTGAGTGAAGAACAATGCGTTTCTTTACTGCGTATGCAACCAGGTAAATTATAGTTTAAAAAAGTATGTCTGGTATGTACAGCTCTTCTCATTGCTCCCAATTCCATTCTGTTTGGTTTGTTTTTCCTTTGATGGGGAGTAAAACAACCATTTACTTACTTATATCCATTAGTATTAGAACACTTCTGGGTGATTTTCATGTTCTCTCCAATATAAAAAAATAGTCAACTTCAGAAGAGCTAGAATAAAATGTTGTGTGATGCTCTATAATAGATTAAAACCTTCAGATAAAACCATTGCTTTATGCCCCAGTGAGGAAGCTAGCAATCTTCAGTTGGCATTGGGACTGCCCAATAGCAGCATGATACAATCGGGTAGATTTTTTTATGGGTTTGATGTGCTGAGACTTGGACTCTGTTGGGTTTAGATATCCTGCATTGTCCCAGGTTCTGAGATAATGATTACAACAGCCTGAAGAATCAGTAGCTTAGATAGCTTTTAGTAAAGGTTGATGGCCAAACTGTCCAGTTACTGGTGTATTTTGTTCTAACAGCTGAGGCCCTGGGGAGCACTGAGCCTAAAGCTGTTCCATACCAGAAATTTGAGGCCCATCCTACTGACCTGTATGTCCAAGGGCTGCCATACAACATCCCCTTTAGGAGTCCTTCCTGGTATGGAATCCCACGCCTAGAAAAAATAATTCAAGTGAGCAACAGAATAAAATTTGTGATCAAAAGGTACGTGTTTATTTTAATGCATGAACATATTTGTGGTTGGGGTTGTGTTGGTTTGGTTGCTTGGCCAAGCAAAGCTTCGTTCGTGTCATCAAGCATTTGGCTTCATTAAGTCATGAATCGTTCATTTTCTAGTTACCAAATAGGCAGAGTAAATATTCTGCATTATAAAGTGGCTATATGCAATCTGGGCAAGTCTTCCAAAATATCCTTGTGGCATGTTCACAAGTATGAAATGCATAGAAAAATCCAAACTTTTCCATTCTTTTCAGGATAGGTAATGGTATTTAATTAATGTAAAGAATGGGCAGATTATTTGTTTTCTGCTTGCAGGCCAGAGCTTCTAGCTGTCACTACAACTGAAGTTACTCAACCCAGGTCGAACACCCCAGGTAAGACAAGTGCTGTCTCCAAGTGGGAATGGAAGGGTTTGGTGGGGAAACACATTTGGATCAATGTAACAGTTTTCAAGAAGTAACCCTTCCATGATGAGTGGGCTGACATGCTCTTCATGCAGTCTGAAAATAATAAATTGATCATTATGAGCATGGATGGCTTTTTGCCACAAATGTGAAGCAGAAGGAGAAGGCAGTATTGGGGTTGGTTTGGGGTTTTTTTTGGTGGGGTTTGTTGGTTGGTTTTGTTGCCAAAATTGTCATTGTCACCAGATTTGACAATGAATTAATAACAGCATGTGTCAATGATAGCAGCAAAAAAAATAGCTAATAGAATCCTCTTTTTGAAAAAACTGACATGCAAGGATCATGATTCTTCAAACTCAGACTGTTCTCAGACTGCATGTTCAGCATAATGTTTCCTTTTATACTAGTTATTTCACTGTATTTTTCACTAACTTCCCAGTGAGCCTGGTATTACCAATGCCCACAGAGCTTACCAGGGTCCAGGCAAACACAACAAACGTTCTCTTGGGTGAGAGTCCAGTGAAAACCTTTTTTCCCAGGCAGTGGCTGAGGATCTTATTGCAGATGCAACCTTCATGTTACTAAAGAGTATAAGGCCTTTTTTAAATCAAAATATTATTCTGTTGCAAAGTCATAATCCTGTGCCCTCAATAGATAGTGTGTGAACAACATTTTAATTTCTTAAAGTACATTAGTCAGTCTGATTCCTTTGTCAGTAAGACCACAACATGTGAACAATATAAACGCATGTGCAAGTGTTAAGCAGCTGTGAAATCTATCACATGAGTAGGCCAGATTGCAAAAAATATGAGTGCATTTTGCCTTGAAAATCCTAGAAGCTAGAAATAAACTAGGTCAGGTAATTTGTTAGTCCTAAATATGATTTGGAAACAAAAAAAGTCCTATATAGCTTCCTTCATGCGTGCTTTCCACAACTCTGGTTTTTCCTCAGGAGCAGATAATGTTATTCGTGGGTTATGATGAAGAAAGTAATGAACTCTGATGCTGTTTGTCAGAAAAAAGTGCTTTTTATTGCTGCTAGTGTCCTTTCCTTTCTTCTCTGTCTAGTGCTCCTGTACTTGGCTTTTATTTACAATAGAGAACAGGAGTGAAGATGATTTTTTTTAAATGCTAATCAAAATGTTTAGCAAAGCACTCCTTAAATCTTCATCTTCTATTCTAAAGAGTGTTATCATGCACGATGATGAATTAATTCCAGTTTGTAAAAGCCACTAGAATAATTTCTTCCTGCGTTTAAAGGCTCTGAAGATCAAGTTCTCCTGCTTGGGCCAATGACTGAAATAGGTAACTACATTTAAACAGATTTTCCATTATGTAGAAGGAGTTCCATGTTCATTCTTCATTGTGTGGCCTTGTCAACTGTGATTGTGTTGATAGTTTTACAAGTTACTGTGTTAAAAGAAATGTGTTTGAATGTATCTCTTTATCTAGAAGTGGGTAATATTCTGACATATATCTGGTTTTCAGTGAAAGAAGATTGGAACATCAGGATCGCAAAGCTAAGAAAGCAAGTAGAAGAGATATTTAATACAAAGTTTGGTAAGCTGAATGTTAAATGAACTGTTTTATAATTCTGCATTTTAAAACTCTTCTGTAAAAAGGGTTTTAAATTTTACTGTACTTATTTAAACATCAGAAATGTACTAGGACGGATATGGAAGTCTTGACTCCTCTTGCCTATTTTTTACTGACTCTTCCCTATAACGGACATAAATGACTTTATAACAACATTCTAGGCCTAAGAAAGTTCTTAGAGGAAAATACTAGGTACTGCAGGCGTAGGTGTTACCTGTTACAAGATAAACCAAATCCCCATTTGCAGATGTTCTGCAGAAAATAATAGAAAATCTGATTAAATATTTCTCTTGGGTTTGTTTTTTATTATCTGAGTAGCAGAGCTTCTCTAAGCCAAGCTTCTTAAAATCACTTGAGATAAAATACCGCCCATTTGAGTGTGTAAACTCTCATTAAATCTCTATTTTCAGGCCAAGCTCTGGGGCTTTCAGAGGCAGTGAAAGTTCCCTATCCTGTATTTGAATCAAATCCTGAGTACTTGTACGTCGAAGGCTTGCCAGAAGGAATCCCCTTCCGGAGTCCCACATGGTTTGGAATTCCACGCCTTGAAAGAATTGTCCGTGGGAGTGACAAAATCAAATTTGTTGTTAAAAAGTATGTTTGTAGTTCAGTTGTTTTTACTCCTGATTTTGAAGTTATTTGGTTTGCTTTAGGCTTTAAATGTTGCCTAAATTCTGTTTCTGTAAAACAGAACATTTTGCACATAATTTATCTCATGAAAGGATATACTCTCCTTAATTTATATAGATGTATAAATTGCAGAATTCATGCCAGAAGGATCTGGGGAGTAAGTGGCCTTGTTCCTGGAAGCTTTTTTTCCTTCATTTTTCCTATTTTCTCTCCATTTTTTTTTTTCCTTCAGATAAACCCAGAAGAAAATTCCAGAGTATAAAATGTAGCTTTATGTTATCAAACTTCTAGCAGAATTTCATTTTAGAGAGCTAATGTTACGTAGATTGGAGCTCAGCTGAATTCCAAGGAATTTGTAGCATTTGGCTATATGATTTTTTTGTGCATGTGTAATTGATTAGGTCATGTTCTGTTCAACTTTTAGGCCTGAGCTTGTCACCTCCTATTTGCCTCCAGGACTGGCTAGTAAAATAAACACTAAAGGTAAACAATTAAGTATTATTTGCTGCCATCAATTCACAAATACTTATTTTCCTCTTCCTTAGCAGACTGAGAGGTCTTCGAAAAATAGGGGTGTTGCAAACAAAAGGCATTATTTAAGATGACCTAACATAGCAGCCTCTAAACCTGCTGTTATTAGAGCAAGTTATGCAAAACAAATTTAAACTACTTTTTTTAGTTAAGATTATTCCAGTACAGAAAATGAAATTTACCCAATTTCAACAATTTTCGTTTTGCTATTAATGGCCTAAACAATAAATAATTTAGAGCTGTGAACTGAAGGAAATAACAATGAAGTTTTGTAAGAAAATAATAAAAAAGAAATTCTTTTAAGTTGTCATAACAGATTCAGAAGTTAACAGTTTTGTTAATAAAGAGTTCCAAAGCTGTCCTTCGCACTTGGAAACAACGAAGTCCTCTGTTCTGAGTTAGTGGAGTGAAAGTTGAGATGTGATACCTGCCTTTTTTAAGAGTACTAAGCTTCGTTTTTAAGGCTGTGAGCGCCTCTGTGTTGTTCAGGATTTGCAGTGCAGACTGTACTTAGTACAGACAAAAGTGATTCTTCAGTTTGCTGGAGCTTGCAGAATCTACCTGCTTTTTCATTAGTGATGCAGGATATACATTATAGAGGGTTTGTACATTACACCTTATATTATGTTGATTTCCAGCAATGAGTCCAGAGAGTTCAAAAAGTTCACAAAGTCCTGTGAGCAACTCAACCGTTCCAGAGATTGAAGTTACTGTTGAAGGTATGGAAGAAGTATCATTAAATATTCTTCTAATGTTCTTCTATTCTTCTAATGTTTTCTGTTGTTTTCAAAGCCCATCATTAACGTAAATATGCACCTCAGATAGCAAATGCAATTTTATTTTATGGCTCCAGATACATTTTGATATAGAAACAGTTTTATTTTTCATTTCTGAATAATTGTGTAGATAGTTACGTAAAATGTTGGAGTTTGACAGCTTGCTTGGGCCTTTTATTCCAAGCAGAGATGTGGGACTGATGTAGTCCTGAGCAGACAAATGACAGACATGATCAGTAGTGTCAAATGCTTAAATACAGCCCTATAAGAACTTTTTAAGGGGTTGTTTATTCTACTCTTGATTCAGAAGTTTTCTCTAGTAATCAAGTTTGATGTGTTGTTCTTTTCATATGATGGCTTGCTGCTGCTCTCTGCATGAATATCTGTAACGCCTTTTTACAGGTCCTAATAAAGCACAAACAACAGATGTTCAAACCAATTCTCAAACCAATGGACCTAATATCACTTTCAAGCCACGAGGAAGAGAGTTTTCTTTCGGTAAATATTGTGGGAATTAGCACACTTGCATTTTATTAAATGTTGGTATTGAAATTTCTGGTGATTACCTGTAAGAGAGATTTTGAATTCATGTTTTGTTCTACAGTTAGTGAATGACTGAAGTTCTTGTTTTCATGTAAATTCAGGTCTTCGTCATGTAGAATAATCTGCATCGGAGAAATCCTGGATGCTCTGTGGAGGTTACTGTACAAATGCAGTGCTAGTCCGTTAGCTCTTATTAATGTAGGTTCAGAATCAGTCCCTTTCTGCTTCTGCTCTGTTATTTCAGTGCTGCAGATCCTTGAAGGACTTTTCTGGTGCACAGTGTCACCAGAGCACATAAACCCAGCTGAGATCTGATGTTGTGCATGAACTTACTAAGCTGATTTTGCACCATCACCATTATAGGCCTCTCTAGTTCTGGAAAATCAGTATAGGAAAAGCCAGACAGGACTAGAAGTCCTATAGTTGTGTTTATATTTATATAGGAGTTTGTTGTGTTTGATTTATTGTATTTGTCTGCATGCTTTTTTTAGCCCTATGGTTGTAAAACATGAATCAAAGGAATTCTTTACTTCTACTGAGTAGGAGTTCAGAATGAATGTAGGACAGTGATTAGGTGTGACTCCTCCTTTTGGCATGGGCAGTATTCATATTCAGGGTTATGTACAGTTTTCTTAGGCTTGCTTGTTATTGTTAGAAATAGGCTTTTAAAAAGCAAGAAGGCTGCAACTATTTAAACTTTTGCAGCCACAAGTAAACTGGTTTAGGAATTGCTGCTGATTTCTGTCAGAAACAACATGTCTATCTAGTTGGATGCCTAATCTTACCCATTGAGGGTGAAACTGTGCTAGAGTTTGTTGTTCTCAAGAGAGAGGCATATTTCTGGGCTGTGTCACTGAGCATGTGAAGAACTTTCTGCCACTCTTTTGGGTGCTGGTTCAGATGAATAAATTTTATGCTGCCTGATACTGTAAATTTGGATCACCTTTGGATTAATTTCAATTTATCACCTTTGCTTTATCTGGTAGCGGTATCTTTCAAAGCTGCAGGAAAATGAGGATTGATACGGATATAGGTTTAGACTGCAGCAGAATGTTTCAGTGCTGTTTGCAGAATGAAAGCCACTTTGCACATTTTACTGTCATAGTAAATAGGTTATTAAGCATAAAAATTTATTAATGTTCGTTAAAATGCTGGTCAAGGACTGATGCATTTTGTGTGTGTTGATTTAATTCTTCTGATTTCTTCCTGGCAGAGGCGTGGAATGCCAAAATTACTGACTTAAAGCAGAAAGTTGAAAATCTTTTTAATGAAAAATGTGGTAAGTTTATTGATTCCTTTTTGCTGAGATGTCTTTCTTATGAACAGGCAGTTAGATGTATGAGAGAGATGTTCACATGTTTATTCCAAAGGTCCTGCAGTCCTTGCGTGCTGTAGGCAATTTCTTACCTAGAGTTCATTCTCATGTAGTTCGCTTGCAATTCTGTGTCACATTTCCACTACTTAATTTATTTGGGTTTGGAAATGAAGAAACTGTAGTAGTTGGATTACTACTTCTTTAATGATCCAGAGACATTGTGACTCCACATCCTGAAACATCTTTTTAAGCTTTCTTCATTCTGCTTATGAGTGGGGACTTTGTATGACTTCAGCCTCAGCATGACTTGAAATGTTATGGATGGTATCTGGAGAGACATACTCCAGTGTATCCCAGTGCTGCTTCTAGTGCATGCTGTTTGAAAGTTAATCACTTTTGAAAGCATTGACTTCTCATTATTCTTGTGAGTGGGGTTTTTAGCACAAGAGCACTGGTCTCAAACGGCCTGTGTGCTAGTCTCTAGAAGAGATGGAGACAGAATGCATTGCCCTTAAAGTGGAGTAGAAATGGCATAGTCTTCTATACAGACCAAGCCAGTGACATGAGCTGGGTGCAGATAATTTATTTTCAACTGCAAATTCTGATCAGATTTACTGCAACAGAATGAGTTATGTTTAAGACTGTTAATTTTATTCCTGCCTACTCGTAGGCAACATGTGATGGTTTCACATAATCTATCATGTATGCGCCAACTATTACATACTGTTTCTACCTGAGGTTTTCCTTTTTATATACACATCAGTTATCTCACTGGTCACTTATTGCTCTGTTGTATTTCAGGTGAAGCTTTGGGGCTGACTGAACCAGTGAAGGTGCCATTTGCGTTGTTTGAATCCTCCCCAGAGGTTTTCTATGTGGAAGGACTACCCGAGGGGGTGCCATTCCGACGACCTTCTACTTTTGGAATTCCAAGACTAGAGAAGATCCTGAGAAACAAATCTAAGATAAAATTCATTATTAAAAAGTAAGACTCCCATATGTCTTTGGTAATCTATTCTATGAGAATTGAAATGTAGACCAAAAAATGAAATTGGGTTGCTGAGTTGCTAAACCATAAAATACACACTGGGATATTTTCAGTAAATGAGGAAATGGTCAGAAAGCTCTTGTGGAGGTGGAGCAAGATACAGTAAATTCTTTGTTCTGAAAGTCACTCACAACCTGTTTTGAGAAGGAAGAGCAAGGCTAGATTCCTTGGCCCATTTCAGTTATAACATCACTGGTTTAGTTCCTGCTATGTGGAGCAGTTAGGGATTACTCATAAAACTTGCTGGCAGTTTTTATGAGCTGAGAGGTAGAGATACATATATTGGGGATTGTAAGAATTCACTTTGCTTTTCTAGAATAGGTTTACATGTGCCAGTGTAAAAACAGTGGCAAGAGAAGTTGTAGAGCCTCTCAGCCATTGCATTCTTGACTGTTTGGCTGAGAGGATATCACTTAGTTCCTGTCTTTAATAAATTGCTGTTAGAAAGTTGCATTTTCTTTATTGCTGATGAATGTAATTATATTCTTCTACATGAAATGTTCAATCTGTTTGCAGGCCTGAGATGCTTGAGGCAGCTGTTAAGGAAAGCTCTGCTGGAAGCCCCCAAAGTGAGTTCTGCAACTGCTTAATGTTCTAGATAACTGTCTTTTTCAAGATTTGGCTACGAATTAGGAGAGCTGCGTGGCATTAACTAATTCCTGAAAGATTCATTCTGCATTGTGGGTTGGTTTATTTTGCTTGTTTGGTTTGTTTTTAGGATCAGCAAAGCACCAGTTACAGTTTAAATGTAGCTTTAGCAAGGGAGTATTACATTTTTTGAAGTTATTCACAATAATCATGCCTCTAATATATTCTTTACTCCCTTTTTTCAAAATGTAACAAGTAATGTGTGATCCACAGAAGTAATTCGGGTCTAGAGAGAAATCATTTGCTTCTACTGTGTAGGTCATCTAAATGACAAGTGCTCCACAGGTAGGCATGCAGACAGCCAGTAGGAAATTGTGTTAGGCAGGTCATGGGTTAAATGTTTTGAGTCATGTTGTTATCTGTTCTTCTGGATTGTCAAAACACTGCTGAGTTACTTGAGCTATGCTAGTTTGTGTTACTAGACAGTGGGGCCCACAAGCATAACTGGAAGAGATTTCTCTTGTGAATGCACGCAGTGAACGCATGGATCAGTAGGTGTTACTGAATTAACTGCAAATGCTGTGATTTTTCTGTTAATAAGAATACCAAAATATATGCTGCACATACTCTTCTTTTCCTTAACAGTCTTTTTTAGAAAACCAGATAGCTAAAGATGAACATTATCTTTAATCTAGCTTTTTCTCTTTCCAGGTTGGAAAGACAGTAGTGTTTGTACCTTCAATAAGTATGCCTCATGGGAAGCTGGTCCCATTCTGAAAATGGAACTGGGTTCACTTTGAAAACTTTGCAGACATCTGTCATTTTGCAGCATTTTTTTACATCTGACACTCAAGATTTTGGGCTCTCTGCAAATGTTTTTTTTACATTAATTCTCTTACTTCTAGGAAAAATTAATTCATCTAATACAGCCAATACAGCAAGCACGCCAACAAACACAGCGGTGAACACAGCTGCAGGTGTTGAAGATCTTAACATCATTCAAGTAACTATGCCAAGTGTGTATACTGACTGGTCTCCTGTCATACTTTGTGCTTATATTCTTCATAACACTTGTTTAGTCTGGTGGAGTTTTCCTACAGTCAAGCTGGTTCACTGAAATACGAATACAGTCAACAATGAGCACAGTTTGGCATTCAGTTTTTACTGAGACATCTCTAGAATATTCTCGGTCCAGCCCCTAGTTAAGAAGTATCCACTTTTTTTTTTCTTAATGGAATAAATTAAATATGGACTTGCAGTTTTCTTGGCAACTTCAGGAGATCTACTCAGGCTGAACTGAATAACTATCCAGACTCAACTGCTTTGTCTTAACACTGATTGCTGCTTTCCCAGGCATATATCACTTTCATTAGAGATGATGAGAAACATTGCACGCTGTGACCATCTACTGAATAGTCACTTTGCTTTACCTTTTCCCACCATTATACGTATTCTAAGAAAATAAAATGTAATTTGTAGGTATAGATTAAGTTTACAAAACTACCTCTAGACAGCAAATTTACATTCATCCCTGGCAGTGTTTAAGGCCAGGTTGGATGGGGCTTGGAGCAACCTGGTGTAATGGAAGGTGTCCCTGCCCATGGCAGTGGGGTTTGGAACTGGATGAATTTTAAGGTCCCTTCCAACCCAAACCAGTCTGGGATTCTGTAATTTCTTATCAGCCACCTATTTTTGTGTATGTCTACAATTCTGTGTTTCTGCTAAAACTAAGGGAAAAGTCAGTGCCTGTTTTGAAGTGCTTGGGTAAATCTGCTTGGAGTAAACATGCAGTGGTACACAAGCTTCAGGGGAAAAATAAAATCTGCTTAATTCTGATGCTGTTCTAACAATTTCTTCCAGATGATGAAAATGAGCGACTGTCAAAAGTGGAAAAGGCCAGACAATTGAGAGAGCAAGTCAGTGATCTTTTTAGCCGGAAATTTGGTAATGCTTCTTACTCCCCATTTTTACATAGGTGTAAATGCAGGGAATGTTTCTCATGTTGAAGTTCCTGAATCATCACAGTGGATGGAATAGCTGATCATTAAAATTAACAAATTTGAGAACTGTATATGAATGCTTTGTGTTGACTTCAAAACGAACCTTTTATAAGTGACGTAGGTTGTTTGGTGGTTTAAACAAGCAATCCTAAGAGTATGGATTTCTTTCTGTTCCTCTCCTCCTTTTCCTGCTTGTTTCTGTGTAAACATGGATGAAATACTATTTTGCTGGCAGTCCATGAGTCATCTTAGTGCTTTGTCATCCTGACCTTTTAGTAATTGGGACTAGAGTAATTTTAAATATGCAACATAATCTTTTTGCTGTGTATAGTTTTCATATTTGAGTTGTAGAGGAATAATGACCTGGATTTCTTCATCTGAAATTCCTTCACTAGTACTGTGTTAAACTGCTTTTTGTGGCAGCAAACGCTTTGTTTTCCTTCATGTAACTATTGCTTTACATATCCTGTTCTATACTTTTTTTTACTGAAAGAAGAATCTGGGTTCTCTCTGTGGTGAACTCTCTAAGTTTCTGATCTGATAGAAGGTTTGGGTTTGCATTCAGGTTCTTAATTGTCTGAGGATTCTTCCTTCAATGTAATTATAAATACGTAGACTTGAAAATAAACATGACTTTCTCATGTAGGTGAAGCCATTGGTATGAATTTTCCTGTGAAAGTCCCATACAGAAAAATCACCATCAACCCTGGCTGTGTGGTCGTGAATGGGATGCCTCCTGGTGTGGCATTTAGAGCTCCTAGTTACTTGGAAATCAGCTCCATGAGGAAGATTTTGGAATTTGCAGAGTGTATCAAATTTACTGTCATTCGGTATGTAGTTGCCATCGATGAGATTGTTCACATGTTGCGAGAACAGCCTAATTCAGTTAAGTAAATTTATTTACTCTAGCTTGAATAAATTGAAATTTGAAAGAATAGAAGCTGTATCAGGTCAAATGAAGCCCAGGTACTCATTGCATGAATGAAGCTGGTTACTCTTTGGAGGACATGTCCAATTTAGTATGACAAAGGGCATATTATTAATACTGCCTATAACAGCAAACTGTCTTTTGAATTGAAATCTATTCATATTATATATATTACAGGAGTCCTAAAGTGCTGTGGACCTTGCTCTCCCATTTATCAGATCAAGTTTTGAGACAAGTCCAGAGCTTGTTGGCTCTTAATAGTAAATAGTATGTTTGTAGTAGCATTACCATTATTATTTTTTAAATATTTCAGATAAAAATCCTGAGTTGAAATAAATATTTCAGATAAGAATCCTGAGTTAAAATAAGCCCTTTGATAAATGTTTTTTCCGTACCAAATGAGTTTATCTGCAATATTTAAAAAAAACAGTATTACCCAATTACAGGATAAATTAATTTTGTCTGTGTATGTTTCCATAGACACATATACACATGTGTATATACAAAGTATATTTGTGTTCATGAAGCAGAATAGATGAAACTTTGGAATCATACTAAGAAGGAGTTCAAGAATTGAAAGTAAACATTTATCAGTTTATGTAACTTCTCAGATCACGAACTGTTTCACAGAAGTCTTAAGTTTGAGTTTCTGTGTAAAGAGATTGACATTCTTCAGAGTAGTTTACTAAGGGGTCTGAATTTTCAATCCTTGATCATGAAGCCTTCCAACTGAAAGGACTCTTGCTTGATACCTTTTGTTTAATTGAGTAAATGCTGGTGAGCAAACCATGATGCCCAGGAGCTGCTGAGATGGTTCCCTCTGGTTTGTTTGACTTCCTGCTCATTTTTAGCATCACCTCTGTTACAGAAGGTGAGGTTGCTTTGGCAGGGAGACCCCATGCAGTGTATTTTAGAATCAGTAATATTTTTTCATTATTTTTCCTTTTTTACAGACCATTTCCAGGACTTGTGATTAAGAAGCGTGAGTATTTGAGATGCTGATGGCAAATGTATTTTTGTAACTTACCCAGATTTGTTTCCTACATCTTGGCTTAGTGGTTAAGCTGCATGTATAGCTCTTGTCTGTGTCTGTCTCATTAAGATTTCCTGACTAAACCTGCATGTGCAATTAACTTGAGAGCAGTGTGCTAAATTTACAGAGCAGCATAATGTTCCATATGCATATGAAAATGCAAAACACTGATTTTGTATTTTACAGCTGCAGAATCCCAAAGAGATTTAGGACCCTGAACAACAGACTTGCAGGGGACTGCCTACATTTTAGGTTCAGATCCATCACAGTAGCAGTTAATAGACAAGAACTTTCCAATAGCTGCACAACCATGTTCCAGTGAAAAACTCTGCATTGTGCTGAAACTGCAGCAGTTTAGAGAGGCAGAGTGTGATTACCTAAAGTGTCATGGCCAGTTTGGCCCTGTTAATGAAATTGTTTGGGGGCTTCAAAAATAAAAAGGTGTTGATATTTTTAGTTGCCTAAAATAATTGTGACCAGCGTTTTTAGATCTTACTTAAGAAAAAAAAGCCAAGCTGCAAAACACTGTTATTAGTGTCCCTTGTGTCATGTTCTTTCTCAGCTTTGAAATTCAGAGGCTAAGTACCCTACTGTCATTAATTTGGCCTTACCCAGCCTGAGCCTTAGTGATCCAGCGTTCAGTCATTTGCATTCAGTCACTGGTATATTCCAGTTAACATGCTGAGGTCTATGAACTGGGAGTATAAGGTGTTCTCAGGAGGATACTGTAGCTAGTAACTCAAACCCATCTGCTCACCAGTCCCAGGCACACCTTCTTAGGTGGGAAAGAGATCCCTTTGTAAGAAGGAACCTTCCAGGCAGATTATTGTGTAATAGCATTCCCAGAGAACTCAATTGGAAAGGAAGGAATCTATTAAACTGTTGTCTGTTCAGCATAACTGTTTTGGGACTGAAGTAGCTAATTCTCTGAGTAAGAACAACATCGATAACTGATCACCTACCATCACTGGAGAAACAAATTGGTCATTGAAATGGGTTTGTGCATTATCCATGTTCATGAATGATGATCAAAATGAGCTGATATTGATAGATGCCAAGGTGAATGACTGAAAGGCTCTGAGCCTACTGCTTATAGGTACAATGTTTTTTTTCTTCTGAAGAAGAACATGTGGGAACTTCAAAGAAATTTTTGGTGCTTGCAGGCAAGATTGGGAATGGCTTTTGTGTAACAAAAATTATTGACCTGCAGCTCAATCACAAGTGTTAGTAACCTGTTCATGCAACAAGTTTCAGGATTTGCATATTCAAGAAGTAAGTCTGCCCTTGTGTTACATGTGCCCCATTTTCACTGTGAAGTTAAACAGTGATTATGTCTAATCTTAGCGCTGATGGAGAAAGCTGAAGCAGCAGCAGCAGGACCAGCAGAAGCGCTAGCAGAAGCGCCAGCAGAAGCACCAGCAGCAGGACCAGCAGCAGCGCCAGTAGCAGCACCAGTACTACCAGGTGATGCAGAGCGTGATGCATGTCCTTGCAGGAGGGGTAGAGTGTGGAGTTCTAGATCTTATTGGCAGATGACATTAGTAGTCATGTCCTTGCTATGCGCTGCTTGTGATGAGCCATTTCATTTTGACAGATGGTGTGCAACAGTCTTTTATAGCTATTAAATATTAATAACTTAATAGAAAGAGCTGTTGCTTCCTTCAGGCTGTATCATTGGCATGTTCCTTAATTTGATTTTTGCAGATGATGAGTGAGCTGAAAAGGATTAATATGGGCAATTTATAAAGCCAATTCAGTATTCATTTATTGAGGTCTACTTAACTCGAAGTGTGTGTATGTGTCTGCACCAGATAGATGTTCAGCCAAGTGAGGTTTGCTCATGTAGCACATAAGAACCTCAGATTGGGTCTTGATGGAACTTCTACCCACTGTGCAGCTCTGTAACCCCTCTTAGACTGTGTCTTGACTGCACACACATCATCTATCCTAGTGTGAATGGAGAAGTCAGCTTTGTGCTATGAATAGCTAGAGTAAATGTGATTGAGCAACTTCCTATTGACCCAGTATAGTTTCTAAATGTTCACAGACCTTTCAAAAATGTCTATTGCAAATTGGTGTAGTGCGGGAAAGACTTTTGCAATTGACTGAATAAAGTGTTACTCAGAGCAACTGGGAAGCTGAAAGCAAGCGTTCAGTAAACATTTTAAGAGTAAGGGACGCTTGTATGGTGAAAAGAACTATAAAGGAAACTGCTAGCTTCCTTCTTTACGTTTGGAAGTGATGGAAGGAATGAAAACAGCTGCTAATGGTCAGTGGTCTTGCTGTAGTCTATCTGTCCTTAACACACCCACAGTGGTAAAAAGGTTAAATGGCTTTCCTATCACCGGCCCATCTATAATGCATCAACACAGATAATGGAAAAATCATTATGCAATTAAACCACATTTATCTCAGACAAAGATGTTTAAGTCAGACCATAACAGAAAAAATGAGGCACTTTCTTCAGGGAAAACCTAATTTCTAAGATATTTATCTGATTCATGTTGCTTAAACTGTGTTTATATTCATTTGACTGGTTTTGTTTTTCATTTAAGAGCCAGCTGACCCAAGCCAAATGGAAGTATCTGTAAAAGGTAAGTGTTTGTCTTCAGTTATTATTGACAAATATTTCAAGTAATCTTGAACAAAGTTATATCTTTTTTTTAAAGGAGACAGGCCAATTAAAACCAGAAAAGTACTTTTATTGGTTCCTAGGACATTTTTTCATCTGTTTTAATATTCTGCTGCATCCTGTGAAAACTACTGCAGCAGAAGTTATTATCCATATAATTTTACAGTTTTAAGAATTTAAGAGTTTTAAGAATTGTTGTTCTTGGTTGGTGTGTCATGACTACATATAAGCTTTGAGAGATTGCTCATATCCTGAGCATTGCATCTAGTTATTCAGCACAGTAGTTGCCACAATTTGTGCGAGTGAATGATTGCCATCATCAGGACCTTTGAATGACATGTTGGCCTGAATATACTGCGTTGGGGAGGGGGAGCATTGTTGTTCTTCTGGAACTTAAGCCCTGAAAAAATCCAACAAGCACAACCAGAACTACTGTTACACACTCAGCTCCAGGTTCACTCCAAGTGTTATGAGTTCATCTTCCTCAGTGTATGGATCAATCTTATTGTAGCAATCAAGGCAAAAAGTTGGAGTCACAAAAGAGCTGAGCTGCAGATTTGAACCTCACAGTTGGAACATCAGATGTCTTTATAATGCCAAAACTGCATGGGATCATTGAAATCGTGAGATAAAGGGAATATCCTGAATACCTTCATGTGGCGGAAATCTAGCTATAGACCATCAAAGTGACTGTTTTGGAGAAACAGATAAGCAGGTTTTGAATTTCTCATCCAAAACTGGATTCAGACCCAGTAACTAGCGGAATGATCTTGAGAAAAAGCATCCAGTTGCTAAAGAACTCAAAATCACTTTAGAACTAGCCTGGCAGGTGTAAAATGATCATGCGGTGGAACGGCTTGGCTTTGTAGTGATGAATTACCCTAGCCCCAAACCTTCCAAACAACTTAAGTTGAAAACCAATTTCCTTGCAACATCATGCTCTCTGTTTATAAAAAGAACAAAATCAGGCCCCAGGTTATATAGGCACTGCTGTACCAGCACAAGATTTCTTTGATTTACCTCCAAGCATCCTGTGAACAAGAAAAAGCAAAGATTTTGAAATGAAGCCTGTGGAATTGAAAAAAATTATCAAAAGATGGTGAATGCTTTAGTGAACAAGAGAAAGTTTTCTTCTCTCTCTTTTTTTTAAACATATCGTAATGCAATATGTGATAGCATGCAGTGAAGCAGAAAAAGTAACTAGCGTCAAAAGTTGCTTTGGACAGATTGAAATACAATAATGCAAAACCTGTGTCTAGTTGAGAAGGTGTCCTACAGATGAAAAAGAAATCTGTGAAGTAGTGCTGTGAAAACAGGAGTTAGTGCTGGGAATGTTAGTGTAATAACCCAAAAGGCATGACTTGAGCTCAAGTAGGAGCCGATGTTGTGAGCTAGCTCTGGAAGACAGCATCTTAAATAACAGGAAATGGTGCTCGTGCCTGATGTCTTTAAAGTAATGGGCTACAGACTCACTTGTGAGTGTTTGAAAAGCTTCACCCAGCATCACAAATACAATGAGGTGTCGGAAGGAAAGAAGGAAGGAGTGGTGGTGGGGATTGACAGACAGAAGGGAGAAGGACTGAAGAGCAGGATGCAGACCAAACAAGTGATGTAACTGACTTTTTTCCCACAGTCATGTGTTGTTTCCTTTTATTAAGAGCCTTTCCAGTTTCATACATTTCTAACACTGATTTTAATTTTAGCTCTTTAAAAACTTGAGTTCTCTAAGATCCTAGGCTGCTTTACATTGAAATGAATATGGTAATTTCCACAGAATCAGATTGTTGTGAATTTATCCACAGTAGTTTAAAAGGATAAATCAATGCTTTTCGTACTTTCATAGTTTTTTTTACTTAAGTACAACAATAACAACAGAATTGGTTGGGAAGTTTCCTTTTTTCTTTATCCATTACTGCTTTTTTCAACAGATATTACAAAAACAGAAGAAAATTGTCAAATAAAGCAAGAGCCAGACCCAACGTGGTAGGCCTCATCAGTCCTGGGTAAGAAAATTTAGTCTTTACTGAAGTCAATACCTATAAGGTAGAAGATTTTTTGCATTTGGGGTATCAGAAGAGGGCTGAGATACAGGACTGAATGCCAAAAGGTGCCAATTCTTGTGAATTATGTCATTTGTCTCTGTTCTCAGCTATAAAATGGAGAATGTTTTCAGTACCTTACCCAAGTGCAATGTAAAACACACTGTGCTCAGATTTGGGAGGCAGGTAGCCCTATCAAAATGTGGCCTATAAGGAAAAATGGGTGATGGTAATTACATTGCTCAGAGGCAGAATAAAGGAAGGCTTAGGGAATTAGTGTTTCTGAAGAGCTCTGACACAGCTGTGTGAAAGACCAGCATTATTGCTGGTAAAGCTTATGTATTTTCAAACCGTAACTGAGCAATAAAGAGAAAATCTGCACTCTGATTGCAATATTGTCTAAGCATGGGCCACTCAGTAAAGCTATTAGCTGTGATGACAAACCAGCTTCTTTAAAAGGTTTATTTTTCTTTTCCGTTAACTTTTATGAAAAGCTGAGTTTAATTTACAGTGCAGAAATGTCCAGAATTTCCTCTTACACTATTTTAAACTCCACATACTTCTCAAAATGACATTTTGATGGAGGTGGAGAGCAATGCTAGCGATGCTGGCATGTCACCAGATGTGAAAGGTTGACCCACATGGTTGCAAGTCCCTGCTTCATTTAGAGAAAATGGCAATTTTAAGCTGTTGTGGCTCTGTCATGCTTTCTCCTGATTCAGTTTTTAGATAATATTCCAAACCATATATTTTCCTCATTGGGTAGTGTTCCATACTTGAGCAATTTGATGTGATTGATACCAAGTTGGCTGCATTTGTTTAGTACACTTCAGCTTTAACCCACCCACCCAGTTTAGCAAGAAAAGGACATGATATTCCTCTTTGAGGAGAGAAGGCCTTGGAACTGTAACAGTTCTGAGGATGCAGACAGCCCACCCACAAAACCAGGCTCTGGGTCTGTTGTCGCTCTCAGCTGCCAGCAGAAATAATGGGGTTGGCTCCTCACATGAGGCTGTGGGTAGGGGAGCTGGAGCCTGCAGGTTCAACTCCTGGAACCATGCAAGTTTTGAAGACTTGAGCCCTCTTGGCCATGGCCCTTTGTCCATGGAGGACACGGAATAAGGACCTGAAGAGACAAACCCAGACATGATTTGGGAGAAACTTGCAGAGGCTGAAACAGCTGCACCAGCTGTCTATGCCCTCATAACTGTACGTAAAGCAGTGGTGTTCCTAATAAAGAGGTGAATTCTGCTTTGAAAATATTCATCACAAAATTGAACAGAAAATATACTAAATAAAAGCTTGTGATCTGTGGTGGGAAGCACTTCACCCAGTGGAGGTATAAAATCACATCTCACTTGGCCATTAAAGGTCATGGGAATTTTGTCTGAGCAGTAGGTGCACAGTTAGGTACTGCAGTGGTTTGGGTATTTGGATGCCTTAGGCCATCCACTGAACTTAAACTAAAGGAAGTATTTGATCTAAATCCTTACAGAGACCGCTTGAGCACATATTTAATCTCACATTTGTTGCGAGCCATATTCAGTTACTGCATGCTTCCTGAATGCAGGCCTAAAGAACTCCAAAGACAATGCAAGCTACTTATATTTGTAATAAGATCCAGAGCTGCATTAAGCTAACGAGCTTTTGTAATTTTTCTTATCTAGTCAGAAGATCGAATTCTGAGAAGAGAATGCTGGGGCTGTCTGGAGCTGTGTAATATAACTATATAGGAGAAGTATCTTCTATACAAACCCTTTTTATACTTTTAAGATAGAAATGTCTACTTTTTCAGCAGTTCTGTGAATTGACTTAAAGGAAAGAATGACTGTAGATTTGGAATGGCTGGTTTTAATTTGGAATATAGTATACGGACTAAATATGATGCAGCAGTGCTGGGGAGAGTAAAAGGATTAAAATCAACAGGGACTTAGCAGAGACTGACTGCGTTACCCAGTAAAGCTGAATTTCACCTCACCTAATGCATATCAGCTTTTCTAATGCAGAAAAATTCCTGCAAGTAGTTCAGTTTGTTAGTTTTATTTTGGAAAAAAAAACCCCACAAACATGACTTTTTGGTTCTGACTGCTTTAATGGCTGATTGGACAATAGTATCTGTATATTTGAACTGATTTTTCCTATGATACCTATTACAAGTCACATGTTTTTCATAAATAAATGATCAACTGGTTCACTTGACCTTTAGTACGCATTAATGAGATGGACGGTGAAATGGTCACTGTTTCAGTGTATGGATTAGGAACCCATTTAACTTAAACTCTGTTAGAGTTTGTTCCACTAACTCAAAGTAGTAAACGCATGTTTTCTCAGGGTATCACGTGGTTTATATACGATGCGTCTGGTCTCACAGCCCTAACGTAGGCAAAGCCCTCATGAACCCGTGTGAGAGCGTTTCTCATGAAGGCTCTGGGGATGCCCTTCTGTGCTCTAGAACTAGTTATAGAAGGGTGTGCTCCGAGCTTCTGTAAGTCCCACGCTGTCAAAAGTTAAGACCCTTGTGGTCCTGGTGCCACCCGTATCGTGTAAGAGACCCACACACGCGTTTAAGTTTCACGGACTGTAAGAGATGCAAAGCCCTGCCTGTATGATAATCTCTAAAGCGGACGATGCCGATTATTGTAAAGGTCTCCTGGTTTGGTTTGGTTTGGGTTTTTTTATTGGCGTGAGTTTGGGATGACTGCGTTATGCACAAATGGTAAATCTGCTGCCTTGACTAAGAAATAAAGACCTTTCTGAGGGGTTTCATGACTGTCCATGCAGAATACGTTTACAATTTCACAACAAACTCTAGCAGTTATCCTGCAGGCAAGCAGAACATGCTGCGGCAGTTATTCATGCCAGTGAAGGAGGCTCCAGTCATGCCTTTCACACAGAAATACACCTCTGGGTAGGTGAAGTCGTTCTAGCTGCAAAAAAAAATACTCTTGAAGCCTTAAAATGAGTTGGGTACAAAGTCTGTTTATTTTAAATGGGGGACATGGAAAACAACAGTACAACTACTGCGGGTAGAACAATTTTATAACAAGAACAGTAAAACAACAGTACAACAACAACAAAAAAACCAACAGAACAACAGGAAACAACAAGAAACAACAGAACAACGGTAAACCAGCAAAACCAGAACAACTACAGCACAATAAACTCTTAAATAAAGATCAGGAGTGCCGACGTTTTGCCGATGGTGGCTGAAACGGCCACTTGGCATCGCGGTGGTCCTCCTCCTTGGAGAAGAGCACAAAACCAAACAGAACAGGTTTAGTCACACCCATGAAGATTTTAGACGGCGGGAGATGCTCTAAGAGCTTACATATGAAAATAAAGCGTGATTTCATTAAAGAACATTTCA
>WYDI02041487.1:0-134125 GCA_009867235.2 Psittacus erithacus
GAAGGACAGGTTGTGGGGGGAAAACAAGCAGGCTACATGCTTTGTCTAATTTACGAATAAGCTTAAACCACAACAATATTACACAGAGCGTAAATGCACCAGTGAGTTAATGTCTTTGCTGCAGTCTGAGGAAATCCTATTAGAGGGAATCCTCTGCTGTACTCTGAAAGCAAAAAGAACTGAAAAAAATGCTGAATAAGTGTTATTTCCTTGATGCTTACAGAAGTAACCATTTCCCCCCTGTTTTCTCTTTTCCTAAATACTGTGGGAGTAATCCTTGAACCTTTTAGTCAAACAGTGAAATTCCCACTGGAGGGCTGAGAGGCTTAAAAGGTTCAACCCCCTGTTTTTACAAGGGAACAAATGGCAATAGTTTAAAGAAAAAACAAACCAGAAAGAGGCAAAAGTAAAAATGAAACCTTTTCAGGCTGTACTTTCTTTAAAGACAGTTATATGGGATTTACTTTCCTTCTTATCTTTCCCTCC
This sequence comes from Psittacus erithacus, assembly GCA_009867235.2. Classification (NCBI taxonomy): domain Eukaryota; kingdom Metazoa; phylum Chordata; class Aves; order Psittaciformes; family Psittacidae; genus Psittacus; species Psittacus erithacus. The sequence continues at coordinate 487 of WYDI02041487.1, forward strand.
CCACTTTCTAAAGCTGGGGTTAAGTTCAGAGGGAGGAATTTGGGACTTCAGGGCATAGGTGACCACTGGCGACCCAGACCCAGAAGTCTATCTGAGCTGTCATGTCTGCCCAGCTGCTTAACGTTACTGGTGACGGCAGTGGTGAAGAGCAGGGCTGACAAAGTCATTCTTCTGTTATACGATTGGTGTGAACTTTACAAAGTGCTGGGTGCACCCCGAAATACCAACATGGGAGCAAAAGATGAGCTGACTGCAAGGTCAGCGCTTTCGGTCTCTCAGAGAGGGCTTGCTATGAGAAGGAATGCGTTATCAATAGATTTGTGTGTCCAGAGGAGTTTCAGGCAAAATCTCAGCACACTGAAAGCTGGCCACAGTGGAACATCCATTCTTAAAAGGAACTTAAGGAAGGAAAGCTTAATTTCCTGAGATTTAATGAACTTTATTAAAATTCCCCCCTTTCTGCGTTAAGAGTTGGCAGAGGCTTTTGAGCAGAAGAAGTAACCATAGTGAAAGGGCTTTTTGAGACTAATACAAACAATCAGAAACCTAATAAAGGGAAAACCAAGTGGAGGAAATTTTCAAGCTATTACAGGCTCACCGTTATCTGAGATGCACAAAGAAAATAACTGTCTCTTCACTTGTTGCACAGTAATGAATGGAGTTTCTTACATCTGAAACCTCATGGACCATGAAAGAAAATGGTCATTGCCCCCAAGAAGTGGTTTGCAACAGCCTCTGGTCACCAAGCCACTGCCCAAAACTCTGTCAAATGGTGCTGAAATTAATGTGCGGTCAATACAAATGCAGTTTGGATAAATAGTAACACTTAGCAAGGAGAAAAAAAAAAACAACAACAAAACAGACTTAAGAACTGGGTTTTAATCGTGCCAATGCAAGGAAAGGTGGAAATTTGTAATTTTATTTCCATTTTTTATTGTTTTGTTTTGGTTTGGGTTTTTTGATTTTTTTTGTTTTAGTTTTTGTTGGCTTTTGTTGTTGCAGCTTAAATGTGTGAGAAAAGCACAGAGGAGATCAAGCCCATATAACTGATTTTCTTGACCAGATTGTTCAATCATGTAGGTACCTGGGAGAACACTAAGTGTAGAAAGAAATTATGGTTCTTTTCATCTGTAATAGAGCAAGTTCACAATGGACACACATATATTAGTCATCAGGAATGCCACCTACCCCAGCGTGGGCCATGGTGGAACAATGCCATGTGTGTGCATACAAGGTACAGTTCTTATTGTGATGGAATTGGTAAACCAAGAACATGTAATGAGGATTCATCCACGTGAGCTCTGCAAAGCTCTTTCACTCCAGGTCACTGTTTGTGTGGAAGAACAGCTTTTTCTGAAAGTTATTTAGGCAATGTTAACACTGGGAAAGAGCCTCAAATGATGGGAAACTTGTACTTTATTTTATGCCCTGAATCATAAAGCTTTTTACCTCATTATCTGTTTCTAAGGATATTTTTCTGCTAGATGAATACTAAGAAATAAAACCTTACCCTGGTCATTGAAAGACAATTTGAAAGGCTTAACATTGCTTTTTCTCAGATTAATACGTAAGGACAGGCTGCTAAAGGTATCCCTGCTTGTTCCTAGGAGGAATGGGATGCATTAGGGCCATGGTGCTTTAGGCAGAATGAAGTGGTACTTTCCACTCTCAGCAACCTCCTCTTTCCCATAGCAAATAGTAGTCTTTATTCCCATCCAAGTTTGGATTTTCCTTGCTCTGATTTCAACCAGAGCTCAAGGTCTATCCACCTGCAAAAGAGAGCTTTTCTGCCATTTGCTTACACTGTCAGCAGGTAGTTTGGCATCAGTTTCTTAAAAAGAAAAGAGATTGCTTTGAAAGTTTGTGGCTACACTTCCTTGCCTAAGCTTAGATATGCATCACCACAATAAATAGCGCTGCAAGACCCCTCTGGCTAGATCTGCACCTCTGAATCACACTACATGCATTTTTGTCCACAGCTTTAGCTGGAGGAAGGGAGTTAGCATATGTGTAGAGTTAGTCGTCTTCCGTTACTTGAGAAAGTAATAAGGTATTTTAGCATTGTGAAATGCTTTTCTCTAAGGCTGGTACATAAAGCCTTGATTATCCCTCAGAGCATTTCACTCCATCAAATATGAAAACCATAGATTTCCTAGGCTTTAACTTGCAGGCGATTCAGAACAGTTAACCAAACACTGTCTGCAATGAAAAAACATTTGCAGGCTAAAAGTTAGAAGAGAGGGCTGGAATCAGGTTCTTGGGATTTTGTTTCCATTTCTGCCACTGACTTGCTGTTGCTCTGGGTGAGTTGTTAGAGTTTTTTTCATGTCATCTTGCTGAATCATAAAATGGATCTTACGAATGTCAGGAGAATTTATGTTTGTTGAGTTTTCCCAGCAAACAGCCCTATAAAATGCAGTTTGCTCATTGCTTTATTGTACCTTGCACAGCAAAGGTTGCTGTTTATGGCCGTCCTGTTCTCTTTCTCTGTGCCTGCTGCTATAAAAGTTACACATCTCCAAAGGGATAAAATAGATCCTAACAAGTCCTGAATATATAACTGCCAGAAGGAGGTCATGCTGGGATCCTCAGTAGTGCAAAAGATCTTTCTAGCAGCCCAAAAACACGGTTGACATCAGCAGGGTGACCAGTTGCAGTAAGAGACCTGCGAAAAATACAGTAGACTTAAGGCTTTTCCCTTTTTCTCCAGGACAGCAGCTCTCCCCTTATCCGGCCTCAAGGCCGGAGGAAGGCAAGAAGTGTTTTTTATTGACTCCCACCTGCAGCAGAAAGATAACCCCTTTGTTCCTTGGACGGCCTGGTCTGCAGCGAGTTTGGCAGCGATTCATTGCTTGTACATTCAGAAATAGCAAGTGAACTGTTAACTCGCCAGTTTAAACGAACATCTAACTGGTCACAAGCCTGAAGGTCACAGGAGAACTGCTATAATGTATAGAAATATTTTACTCACATTGCAGGTTTTGGTAAAGAGTGCCCTGGGACAGCAGCAGAAAGAAATACTGTAATTTTAGACCTATGAAGCTTTTGGATGGCTTTCTGATGGTGCCTTGCATCCTACTGGCTCTATAATCTGTCTGCTTTTTGTCACTGAAAGTAATCTTTTATTTTAGCAAATATTGTTTTTTTAATTTTTATTTTATAAATTCAATTAAAGTTGAAAAAAATGCCTGCATAGAGTCTAAGTTTTTATTATTATTCTTAGAAAGTCATTGAGAAAAGGAAAAGAGTTCTTGTTTGGAGATTAAGCAAAGTGGTGGAAATCCATTCCAGCTGAAAGCTGGAGAGAGATCTCAGCCTGCAAGCAAAGTTGGTCATTTTTCCCTTCAGATTAAGAAAAAAAAAAAAAAAAAATATATATATATATATATATTTGGCTGTGTTTATTGTAGAGGAATGCAGGAAAAATTGACAGGGAGAAAGAAACAGAAGAAGGAGAAGAACAGTTTGTGTGATTTATGTGAATCTTGCAACTTCAAACCAGGACTATGTTGTGACCTGTTGTCATGAAAAGAAAGAAAAGACAACAAATAAATCAGCTAACAATTTATGAGGTTTAGCGCAGCACTACTGTGCAGCAGCTTCTTAAAACTCTGAGTTGCAGCAAGAAATCCCCCACTGCACATGCACGGTTCCCAGTACTATGGAGTGCCATTAAAAACAATATTGGGATACATTCCCAGTGGACTATTACTGTCTCTGTAATTTGGGTCAGAAATAGCTGTTAAAATCTATAGAGCTGCCTTGTATTTTGGTCTATCCCATGACATAGTTACTTAAAATTACTGCATATAATTCGCAGACATTGCTATCCCATGGGTTTATATGGTGTCAAAGGAGATTTATCTGGCTCGCCTCCTAGTAATAGGCACAAATTTCTTATTTTTATTTTCTTTGTGCTACTTGTAGAAAGAGGAATGGATTTCTACCAAACTGCATGCAGGCAGCTGATGGGAACTGATCGTTCGAAGAGATCTGCCAATGCTGAGCAGTCAGGGGTGCCATGCCTATCAGAGGACAGGAATGCAAATTCTGCCTGACTACTGCTGCATTGCCTTACCAGTCATTTCCAGGGTTTGATAGTGTGAGCCTGGATCCTTAGACACCCCCCCAAAGCAGCCTTTCATCCTTCGAGCCTACAGAGCAGCTGATGGCAAAGGAGCAGGAACCTTAGACCTGATCCTTGCTGCTGCCAGAAATTTCCACAAAGGATTACAAAAATGATTCCTTGTTTCGATTTCCATTTTAATTATTGTTTTGCTTTTCTCTTTCCTCATTCTTTTTCCCCTTTTCCCTTTCCCCTTTCCCCTTTTCCCTTTCCTTTCCTTGCCTTGCCTTTCCTTGCCTTGCCTTGCCTTGCCTTTCCCTGCATTGCCTTGCCTTTCCCCGCCTTGCCTTGCCTTTCCCCCTTCTTTTCCCTTTTCTTTTCCCCTTGCCTTTCCCATTTCCTTTCCCTTTCCTTTCCTCTTTCCTTTTTTTTCTTTTCTCATGGATCACTGGAGCTACAGTCTCTAACATATTTTTACATATAACAAACTAACGGAGCTAAATTTTTGTTCCTCCCACTACTCCCAAATTTGGCTCAGATCAACTGTTAAGCAGCACTGGGCAAATCAGGCCAAAGTGATACATGACTGTTCGTTTGACGTTTGAGATAAATAAGCTTACAGCCTTGCTTTTGTTTTCTGCTGTCGTTCCTTAAAAGGAGCTTATTGGCAGCAAAGTCTGTGGGAGCTGCACGTTTCCAGCAGCCATGGGATTTCCATGGAGGAAGAATTCCGCATTCACAATAGAGAGTATTTGCATCAGGACTGTTTTTTTTCCCTCAATGATTGCACTTCATCAGAACACAGGGCAGCCCTTGGGGATGTCAGTGTCCAGTCAAAACAGCTCAGATTTCACTTTTCAGTGGGTGGACACCCAAAACAGCCCTTGCAGCAAGGAGGAAAAGCTGCTTTTAGCTGGTAAAAAAGTAATTTCCCTGCTTGATGAAAGCAGGGGGAAAGATTCTTCCATGCTTTTGGGGGTCAGAGAGACAGAAAACCCAGAGCTGATGCAGGGAAACAGCACCAATAAGATAGATTTCAGTGGTTTCTCCTTATGCATGAGCCTTCATGGGAAATCTGCACTAATGTCTGCATAGATAAGGTCATCTGATCGTGCATGGTTGCTGTAGTGGGCTCTCTGACCTTGATATTGTTTTGGGTTTCTTGTATCTGTTGTGACTTTTGTTCCTGTCTGGGTCACTTGGCTTTAATGTACTTACTAGACGGTTGTTTCAAGAAGTTTGAGCCTGGGTTTTCTGGGTGTTTTATGCAGCATCATGGCAAGATCCATCTACAACCCACTTTTCAAGAGGTCACTGTTTCATTCTGTAATTCCTATGGTAGAAAGCAAAACCCTTACTTGTGCCCTCTTCCAGGCTTGCTAGTGGCATTTTTGAAGCCATAAATAGGCACATTTAGGAGTGAGAAATAGAGACACACCTTTAAAGTCCATTGACATATTTTGGACCGTGAGAGCTTTCAAAGAAGGACAGAATGGAAAAAAATAAAAGATATTTTGCCTTAAAAAAAAAAATTAGAAACTATCCTTCCTAAATAGGGACAGTTGGCATCTGTGCCTCCTTCTTTGCTACAAAAGCAGATCTCAGTCTTTGCTTTCAGACCCATTTTTGTATTAAAAATAGCACATGGAAAATTTTTGTCCCTGAGTTTCTTGCCAGCTGACTGCTCGGCTGCTGTTTTCAAGTGACTAATTTAGAGCAAGACTCGTCTACTGAGCACTAAGTGATGGCATCATTGCTTTCTGTGTCACATTCAGGTAAAACAACGCCATAACCCAAGGGGAAGAGCTGTGAGGAGCTTGGCCTGAGCCTAATGGGAAAGCAGAAATGCTGGGTTCCATAGCATACTGAAAAGAGACGAGACAGTGAGGTGAAGTTGTGAGTGATGTTTGGTTATATTCAGGGCAGGCTGGAATGAAAAGCATACAGTCAACAGTTTCATACCAAGTGTTGCCTGAAAGCTGAACTCAGCTTTGGATTAGAGTCTTGCAAAGGCTCAGCCTGGACCAATCCAGAATCCTGAGATGCAAATGTCTCTGAACACTGGAGCTGCTGAACCTCAGATGTGCCGCGAGTCTAATTGACATGGCTTAATGAGTGAGTCTCGCAACATACCGTACCTACCTTAAATCACAGAATCATAGAATCACAGAAAGAGTTGGAAAGGACCTTAAGATCACGTAGTTCACCCCTCTGCAGGTCTTGAATGTGATGAGAACCCCCGCTTTTTTTCATTTTTATTTTTCAAGTCAACGCATGTCTTTTATATTTGCAGAACAAAATGTGATGCCATGACATGAGATGATGAAGGAAAACAACCCAAAAGTTGGGGTTTCCTTTAAAAGCTCAGCCTGCCTCCTCTTTTTTAGGATTTAGGCAATAATTCAGCTACATTACAGTTCTGTCCACAGGATCATTCCAAGCAAGTGGTAAGAAACCTAAGAGGACAACCCTGTGGCTAATATAAATAGGTGTAGCCCCTGCATGCCTGAAGCTGAAATTTGGAGAAGGCAGAAAGGACTGCATGTCCATGTGCCTCCTTGACCTGGAAAAAAGGGACATGAAACCAGCTGAAACAGCCTCAGGGCAACTGCCTACCAGTGAACCCTCGCCTGCATCAACACAACACAATGTACTGAAGCATTAAACATTGTCCTGCTTCGGACCAGTATTTTCTCACTAGTACTGTGCCCAAGGGTTTATGTCATGTATGGTTACACCACTAATTGACCTCCACTAATCAGAGACCATCTCACAGCACTGTCCTTATGCTGGCAGGGATCAAGCTGCTGCTTTTTGGAGGCAGACAGCATTGCAGGAGCCTTCACCTCATCTGAGCATCCCTGCTGGGGCAAGCAGCCAGCCCTGCCACTACCTCCTGATGGTGCAGCCACTGGCATGTCCCTGTGACAGGTTGTGATGATAACACGCGGCTATTGACTCAGCTGCTCGCACCTCTTTTCCCAGCAAATTAATCTGCTTTTGGATTTCTTTCTTGTCAAGAGGAGAGGGAGCTGTTGGATCTGGGGGAATGCGGAGAAGGAAGAACTGGGAGACGCTGTGCTTAATGCAAACTGTGGCCAGATAAAGTGCTGTAAGCATTACCCAACAGAGCTCCTGCAGCATCTAACCCCTGGATTTTTCACAATGCACCTTTTCCCCCTCATTTAGACTGGTTTCACCTCCCTTTTCTTTTTAGTGTACTCTTCTTTGTAGCGTAAATCAGAGATTGCTTTCAGGGAGTGGGGCATATCTTTTTTTGCCTGATAAAGCCTTAACTATCAGTAACGGGAGGGCTGTAGATCAATCACATGTATCACTGTTTTTGCCAAAACACACAAGTAGCTATGATATGTGATTTACATGAGTGATCTGGGAGCTCCTAAATCCCAGTGTACATAGATTTTCAAAGGTATCCCAGGCTGTGAATAGCCATAAAGGGGGAATTATGAAAACCAGGTTGTTTTTTGCAGTGAGATTTTAGTGGGAATTTCCTTTGCTGGTGCATTCTGGTGTGTGAACAGCAGTTGTTTCATTTCTGATCAACAGAGGACAGTATTCTTATATTCAGAGACTACAATACGCCTTCATCATACAGCAGCAGGCTACAGCACAAATGTAGCACCATGCCCTGAAAGGCTAAAGAGAAATTAAGGCATTTAGCTTACACATCTCCCTGGGTAAGATTCACACTGGCACAATTTGGATGATAGAAAGTGGAAAAATGGGTGCCAAATCTTGTAAAATCTGATTTACTCAACAAACGGCCCTGAGATTTGGAATTACCATAAAATCTTATCATTTCTCCAGTTAATAAAACACTCATCAGAAGGGACTGTTATAAACCAGCCAGAGATCTGGCAGTGACTGTTCATTTAACAGGGCAACATACACCACTGCTTTCGATAAATAGCAGGATTCAAAGAAACATCCTGGTTATCCTCAGTTCTTCATAAACAGAAAAGCCATCTACAGCTCTTGGGACTCTATTTCAGTAAATAATATGGTGTGGAGAAAAATTATTGAACCGAATTCCTGGAAGTTTTTTAGAGATTTCCGAGCAGAATGGCCCTTTGCGCAGGATCCCTGTGTCTCTGGTATTTATACACCCAGGAGGAAATTCCTGCCCCTACGCGTGGGGCTGTGGAGGGATGTTCCTGAGTCCGAGACATGGGAGCTTCTGCTCTGCAGGTGGCCTTTCTCTGAGAGGGACAGAGGAGCAAGGGGTTAGGGTGGGATGGGTCTCTGGGCAGAAAATGTGCAGACACTTTTCGAGGCCATAGGGCTCAAATAACACAAAAAATGAGGAGTTAGGCTGAACCCAGGATGGGTGGGAGTAAATTCCTTTCCTCTAAGGCCCCGTAGGATTCCCTGTATCAAGTTTCGTAACTCCTGGATTTGAGCTTGAAGGGAGGAGGTCACAAAACCCACTCTTCTTATTTATTTGCAGTGCCTTTTGCCCCCACAGATTTCAGCTCTCCCAGTTTATCTAGCTCACCAAGCTCCTGCTGGGCTGGTTCAGCTGACAAGCACCAGACAGAATATCTATCAGTCCTTGCCACCAGTGGTGGGAAACACAAGTTGATTTGGGATGGATTTGTATTTTAAAGTATAGTTGAAATCAGCATTTCTTTTCTTTTGTGGTGCAAATACATTGATTTTTCTGCTAGGATCGTGTTCATGGCCATGTTGGACCTATTTCTGTGCAGCAAAACCAAACTTCTTCCATTCCGATGATGATAGCAGGAACTTTATATAAGCTTCAGGACTTTGAATACTTGACCCAGTGGGGTGGCTCACTTATTGCAGCTTAGGGAGCGGGGAAGTATCCTGTCCTTGGCTAGGCTCTGGGGGAACTCCTGGCAGGAACAGCTTTGGGCAGCAGCTTCCAAGAAGGAATTAGGTTTAGCTTATAAATTAGTTCCTAAGCTAGGGGCCAGGGTCATTAAAAGAAGAATCTGCCCCGGGGAGGCCCGTCTGTGTCCAGATTCCTTGTACACTTCTAGAAGTTGCTCACATATTTTAACCATGGGTTTGACACAAAATACATGGCCTGAGCCCAGTGGAATTAAAGCTTAATGGGTTTACACAAGTTTCCTCTCTGTTGAAAAGGAAGCAAAAGAAAAACCTCAGCCATGTTCCTCCGGCAGCGTTCCTAATGTGTTCTTCAGACTTTGCAACCATTTATCTCATGCCATTGCAGTGCTCTCAATTCCCCAGGAAGGTCTCCCATCGTCTTCCAGGGTTCACTTGCTCCTTGAAAAGTTCAGCATGGGACCATCCCGGGCGCATTCCAGGATCCAGGCTCTGGATGAATACCTGCCCCACGTCTCCCACCGAGCCGCCGGCCCTGCTCATTCTAAAGGGCTCATGATGAATGGTTCCTCGGAGCAGTGGCAATTTCATGGTTCGTTGGGCACAACTACTCTGCATTTTCACCCCCTAGATAATCAAGCTATTACCGGACAATGAGGAACAGATTGCATCTCTCAAAGCATCCCTGAACAATGGGCCGTATATCTCTGGCATCTCACATGCTAGGGATGGAGGGAGGGGATATTTTGAAGGGGGAGAGGACAGGTAATCCCAGGTATTTTAGCATCATTTTGTCTGCCCCTTTATCTACTGCCGAGGGAAATCACATCCCTGGTTTCAGACAGGTCTGGGTTGGAATGAGCTCAGATTTTAGCCCTGGTGTTTTCCATTTATTTTATCTCACCTCTCACATTCCAAGATCAGTTTCTTCTCTCATCCTTCTCTCTTATGATTTACAATAGCCACAGGCTTTTGCAGCTGATAAAAGGCTCTATGACACCTGAGCATCCCACAGTCTTTGTCTTTCTCAAATGCTCCCTTTTCTCCCACTTCAACCCATAAGATAAGAACCCATCTCCACTATGCAGCAGGGAAACTGAGGCATGCTTATCTGTGCCTAATAGCTTCAAGGCACTCACCACCACAACCCAGCCAGCCTCCTCATAGGCAGATGAGCTGCAGCATGCACCTACGTTCTTCATGTGTCCATGGGCATAGAAAACATCCACATAAAAACAAGCAGTAAAATACATCCCACTGATAGTCTGAATTAATCTTTTACACTTTAGGCAGTAGTAGCTGTGGCAAGGCGTGGATAATAATTTTCATTACACAGCAGGATTTGGACTCCTTCATTGCCTTCAGCTCCTGTCTTTGCTTGCAAATCTAGCTCTAGTGAAACCTGTAATGGCCATAACATGGATTTTACAGAAGAAATACAAAGCTTTTCTGAGCTGACTATGACACAGCAAAACTTTTAAGTTTTTTAAGTGTGAAGGTGATCTCTTTAAGACAGCAAATACTGATATGCAGATTTGGTTGTTAGAAGTAATGTTGGATATCAGGTTACTTCTCAAAAGAAGCATAGGTCTGTGTACATATAGCACTAAAAAAATATTCTAGAGCTTCCACAGTAGAGCAATATATTACACCTTTCTAACTCCATCTGTTTTACAGCTTTGCTGCTCCTCTGCTTTTTATTCAAGCTTCTGACACTGAAATGATTTTGTGCTCTTTGGCTTTTCCAGCCAACCACACCATGTCCTAGCATTATCCACAGTAAATAAAATAATAGTCATAATTAAAAATAAACAAGACAAAGAATGAGATACCAAGTCTGATGTACCACTGAAACACTGAAGAGAGGTAAAATACTGCTGTATCTTATGGAAAGTTTAATCAGCCAAAGAATTTCATGCAGTTGTCTCCCTTTAACCTCCCTGCCCCCTTCTTCCCCCCCAAACCACCTTTGGAGTGAAATATTTATGATTTTAATAAATTAAAGAGCATGGCTAATTAGCTCCATCATCAACACCCACAAGGCTGCTAAAGCAACTAAGAATGATGGAAGTTAATATTGCTCTGGCCAGTGAAGCAACAAAGTGTTTTGTTCGCAGAATAGTCCATGTATGAAGTGCATCAGGGTGTTCAAACAGTGTGGGGAGACTCAGAGTCTCACCTTTGGGTGAGCATGGGTTAATGCACTGGGGATTTGATTAAGCACTGTTATATATGGATAAATTTTAGTACCTAAATGAGCTTCATAGGGAGCAATCCTTCTTCTGATGGGTCATATCATCACACCCATATATATGAGGAGCCATCCTGTCTTTCCACTAGTGACCAGTTCCATTGCTGGCTGTGCAGCAATGGCTTTAATTTCACTTTGATTAATCCAATCAAAATTCACACAAGACTTTAGCAACAAAATTTTAATAGACTAAAGGAAATTATTAATATTTTCTAATTTATGTGGTTGAATCTACTCAAACTCTTACTACATTTATCCAGAAGTGATATTTTTGCTTTATGCATCCTTCCACTAGACAAAACAGATCAAATGGCAAATTCCTCACACTCATCGTCACTGGACTGAAGTGATGGACATTGTTAATTGAGGGTGTCAAAATAATTTACTGCAAGTAATTAAATAAAACGGCAGGTTCCAAAGCCTGCTGAATTTTGATCTGAAGTCTGTAATCAGGGCTATAATTTAAAAGCACCTGACAGAAGCTTTAATTAGAGAACAAAAATGCGAGTATCCAGTAAAGCTCTATGATGGATGGTGGAAAGTGGGGGGAGATACCTACTCATGTCTCCTCTGCAAGATCTCAAACAGCTGGCTGATATGCTTTCAGGCGCAGGCTGCTCTTGCTTGAGGAGCACAGCTCCTGCCCCAGCCCATGCCCTAAACCATCAGTGGATGGCCCCATCTGAGTCTTCCTGTCAAGAAAATTGTTCCAACCTTAGCTCATGGCTTTTGGTTTTCTCTTGGACTACCAATTATCTGAGAAAGAGCTGTCACCAGATGCTGATAGATCATGGGAGCATTTGCTAGCATGCTCCCAGCTGGTAGAAGTATGAATTTTGTGACAGCACAGCTGCCATCGGTGTTTGCAATGATTTTTCAGAAGGCTGCAAACCTGGAGCTAGTGGCATATCACATTGGCCTTGTTGGCTTTGCATTTGAAAACAAATGAACAGGTCAGCCCCTTTTGGTTGTATTCCCCAGGCTTTTTTTGCTTCCTAAATGATTCTCCTGAGCATGCTAAGTTGTGCAGGCTGAAAAACAGTTGTTAGGTGCTCAGAGCTGTGACCCCCCAACATGCAAAGACACAACATATGGTTTATTCTTCATGACAGTCTTGGCACCAGCGGGTCACCACCCATGTTGCTTTCTAATTCCCAGATACAGCTCTACAATCTCTCCCTTGGGGAAAAAAGGAGAGGAGGGAGGAAAGGTCATGGTTTAACTCTTTTGTAAGTTATCTAATATACCACTGAATTATGTCCTTTCTAGGGGCTGTCAAGACTGCTTATGTCAACTTGGAGCTGCAATTTCTGGCCACCAGCCTGGAGTATACACCTTTGGGGAGATGAATTTGTTGCTTTTGTATTTGCTGATGCCTCTTGGCTCATCCAGCGTGTGCAGGTTGGATCTAACCAGGTCTAAGTTAAATATCTGACAAAACATCCCATGTCTGACCTGTAGAGTTGTGACTCCCAGTCTCATTCTGCACTTATACTGTACCAGAATGACAGCAAAGAGCACAATTTTGTCACGAACTTGGAAGCAAGAAGTGATACGATATATTTGTGAAGAGATGGCAAGGAAAGGAGACCCTGCTCTTTCTGTACCTGGTAGGAGGATCAGCACTTGCAAGGGCATGCAAAGCCAAAACTGGGCCACCTTTTGTCAGCATCAATAATCCTATGCTCTATTGACCAAAATGTTCCCGTTGCCTGAGTCAAGTTGCTTAAGGCTCACTGGGTTACCTCCATATTTCACAGCAATGTGAGCACATCACCAGAGGGTCATTATTAGTTTAGTTCATATGGAGATCTGTAATTTCTCTGTTCTTGGCTTGCACATTCAAAAGAAAGACAATCTCAATGATAAAGACAAAATCTGAGGAGACAGGAGCCTGCAAGCCAGGTGATACACTCATTTGCAATTTCAGCTCTTCCTTAGTGGTATCAGCTGGGAAAGAGGTGGAAAGAGAGATCCTGGCAACCCTGGTCAGTGCATTTTACATACGTCAATGGAATAGAAATATTATTTCAGCAGTTATATTGATGCTCTTAAAACAGAGTCTAAGGAATAGTGCCAATCTTTTGCTACCAAAACTGTAATGCACTAAGCCATGCAGCTTGAAGAATAATCAAAGGCCATCAAAGAGGGAGCATATGCCGGAACTGGAAGTGCAGCAAATCTCTGATTGCTGGTGAGGTTGGGAGAGGCTATTTCCTTGCAACACCTCTGCTATTGCTCTCAGGAGAAAACGTTTATCAGAGAATGAAGATCCAGTAAAGCAATCATGATTCATTAGTGTTGTATCTGCGAATTTATTTCCTTCAGTACGTTCTGCTTATGGAGGAGCCTCGCTTGTCCTAATTCTCCTTGGAAAAGGTGGACAATGGAGACAAACCCACAGTTTCCCATGGCTTCAGTCTGATTCAGCTCAAGATGAGATTAACGGAAATGGATAGATCCTGTTGTGTCTGTCTTTAACACGTCCCAGAAATTATACAGGACAAGAGGAAGAAGCATTTCTAAGCTCTCCAGGCCCTCAGGAATACAGCGGTGACTATTTTGATGGAGTGCAGCAAGTGCAGTGTGATAACGGAAAATTATTTTAAAAGATGAGGAAAAAACATTCTTGTTGAGGCTTATTTCAACTTATGTTTAATGAATTGGCAAAACCCTGTTTAGAAAAAAGAAAAAACAAGCTTCATGTATCTGGATCTTAATGATTAATAATTCTCCATGGTTAGAATGCCAGAGTAAACATAATAAACACTTTTCTTCTTAACCAATTGACTTTAGTTTTCCGTGGCCAATAAAGTCTGAAGAATTTTCTTTGGATCCAGTTACACGACCATTGCCTGGGAGGGATGACAGTCTGCCGTATATCCACACAGCAGACAAATTAAATGGCCTAGAAAGCTCCAAAATGTGTTTTTCACATCAATAAAGGTGGAGATTTTTAATGATGATGTAACAATGTTAAGCATCATAAACAGTCCTTGGAGAAACGTGCCTTAGCTACTCACACTTGGTTGGAAATGGAAGCAGGCAGCTGTCTATTGTATATTGTCTTGAAGCATTGTCTGCGTAGCTTAACAATGGCAGCACTGGAGACAAAGCACCCCCAAATGAAGGACAAATCAATTCTGACACCATTTTATAAATAAGACCTCAACTGGTTTCAAATTTTAACATCTTCTGACATTTTGGAGGCTTTTGCTAATTCTCCAAAACCTTAAAAGCACTTTCCTTCTTGCTAGCCTATTCCAATTTCCATTCAGATGTCGCTTTTATTATTTAAGGGTCCTACTAAAAATGCCAAAAATGTTAATCAAGCCATGGCTCATGCCAAATTGCTCAAATAGTTTGTATTATATTTGGAGACTGAGAACTAACCAACCATTTAGCTCAATGCAGAAAGAATGTTTCATGTTTGGCATTAATGTTTAATTAATTAAAACACAAATCTTGCTGATTTTGTTGCAGTTTTGTGTGAGGTTCCAGGTGGAACTATGTGAGAATAGCCATCTGCATCTCTTCACCCACTCTTATTTCCACAAACACTGGGCTTTTCTCAATTTTCCTACTCTCTCATATCTTTCTCCTGGTAAAGATGGCCATGGGGGTTCTCCCAGATCCAGATCTAGCTGTAAAAATGGATTGCTTGGAAAAACCTGGTGAACTTGCTTGGCATTGGGTTAGGAAATGGGCAGCAGTCTTCACATAGTAGATATCTAAGAGCAGAAGGTCACAGTCACATCTGGAAAAGACACATCTGGATCTAGGACAAATGGTCCCTCTGTTTGCACAGGTGGCTGTAGACAAACCTGTCCACCCTGTCATCTGGGCTGGGTATGTTTCTTCTGTGCCTGGAAGCCCCATGGCTGTGTTAGGATCACAGTATGCCCAAGCCAGTGTAGTACAGCAACTCTGCAACTGGTAATCTCTTCTGACCCTCAAAAGGTCTATATTGCTCCCTCTGAAAGATGGAAGGGCGCTCAAAAACACCAAAGTGTTTGAGAAAAAGTCAGAAAAAACTCTTCTAAAAAAACAGTAACAGACTTTTTGTTTGGATGTACTCTAACACAGTCCAGCCCTATTAACAGAACTCAAATGACACATTTCTGTTAAGGTGCAATATTTCCTTTTCTTTCCCTCCGGAGCACAAGCAAGATGCTATTCACTTGCATCGTATCTCATAGTAGAAGTCCTGACTTTGTACAAAAGCACTCTGGATGCTGTAATCACTCCACACCCCCGACCCAGCATGCAAACCGAATCACATCTCATGTTAACAGGAAGTGTTGAAAAGCCCAACCTTTGCAGGTTCACTGTTACCAGGCATAATATCTGCTTGATAACAATGGCTGAGCACTGATCCACCTTTGGCATATTCAAGACTTTATAGTGTGCCTCCCTTTGCTCCTGTTCCTTCTTCCCTGCACTATTTTTTAAGTGGATGGCAGAGGTCTGGGGGAATTACAGGAATTTTGGCGGCCTTTACTTAAATGCTGAGAGTTGATGAAAGCGCAGAGGAATGTGCATACCTATAGGAGCTCTTAAAACCTACAATAATGCATGGGTTTCCTAAAGCAAAGTGAAACCAAAGAGGCTTGTTTCCTGTTAGTCCATCGCATGCTCTCATGCCACAATGCAAGCTGTAACACCACCAGTGAGATGGTGATGTATGCAATGGGAGGTTCATCTACATCTGAACTGTGAGTCTTCTGGAAAGGTGGCTGTTCCTAGCTGTCCCTTCCTACTAGCAGACAGGACTGGTTAGGGACATTAGAAATTAGGGACCAACCTTGTTGTGTCAGTATTGGAAGGAATTTTTAGAAGAAGGGAAAGAAAAAAAGAATAAAAACCAACTGTAGCTACTGACTGGGGTCTCCATTAAACAATGATTTGGGAACCCTGATTTTTGTATTTCACTGTGGTGCACAAACAGGAGTGAAGAGATCTCAGGTGTCATCATCTCAAGGTGAGGACTAAGCCCTAAGCCAGTCCTCTGTCAGGTTCTTTATTTGTCCTATTTTTAGGATCTCAAAGTGAAATGGATGGCTTTACAAAATAACTCTTTGTAGGCTATGGCAACCTATTCACACGTGGCTTTGCTGCTGAGCAACCCTGTACTCTTGAGAGTGAGTTCACTCCTGGGCTTGAGCCATGGCTGTCTTTCCCCTGGGACAATAGAGCAGACAGTTCCTTCAAACAGACTTCCTCATTGTGCTACGCGACTGCACTCGTGGCAAGGGAAACGCTGGCGATTTGGAGCATATTTTTCCAAGAAAAACACTGATTCAAGCTCATCGGTTTGGAATTAACTCATCTCAGGATATGAAGGTTGGAGCAAAGCAAAGATCAGAATTAACAGAAAATCACTGACATGGAGGTGATCCCTGCTGAAACAAACAAAACATTCAAATTTCTAGAAACTCTTTGAAATAAAATCTACAATAATCTGGGCCAGGGTTGGCAGCAGAAAGGTATTCCAGACCTTCAACAATGGTTTTTCCATGATCTTACAAGGAGTCCATGATCCAATAAGCACTATTATGCATTCAAACGAGGATTACTCTTCCAAGCCTAAAATGCATTGTTCTTTTGTTTTATGCACTTTCTGTCCATGAAGTCATGGTGAGGCACTGAGGTTTCAGACTAACAGCAAACGTTGGCTGTGATGTGATATTTCCACTTGGCTTCCCTCCCAATGGCTCCTGCTAGAGCCATTGTTCTCAAAGACGGCCATCCATTAAAAGTGACAACAGCAAACCACCTACTTCCCTTGTCACTCGCTACATCCTATACATTTGGCATCTGCATCTCCAAATGGTGACATGGCATTCCCAAAACATTCATGAATATCTGAGAATTACTGTGACCCTTTTACCAGCGGCAATTTTCTCATAACTATGACTCTGGTAGTAATTAATGCTCTTTGCTCCAGCCTGGGATGTCACAAAATGCCTAGAATGGTTGGGAGCTTATGTTCTACAATCCCAACTCCTATAAAAAATCCTAGCTTATCTCTAAAGAAACCATTTAGGCCTGTTCCAGTGTCACTTTATTCATCTTTTAAACACTCCTAACAGAAAGCAACAAACCCTACTGCTTCATTTGGCATTGGAGCAAAGTCTTCAACATGCGTAAGCCGCCGGGGAGCTTGTCAGGCTGTGCCAGCTTTCACCAGCTGAGCATCGTACCAGCAATGGCTTCAGTGTTTGTGGACTTCCAATCCCCTGATGTTTGCTTCAGGTTTCAGTCTGAAAGCACACAAGAAAAGCAGCATAAAACCCAGAGTGTAAATTTTACTTTTCCTTGGTCTCCAATCAGAACCATAAATCAACCGCAGATTTGCTTTGAACTTGGTCACGCTTGCCCCAGAAAGTTCAGGAACTTTAATGATCCTTTGGGACAAAGCCAAGCCCATTTTAGAGCATTTTCAAAGAAAACAGTGAATTGGATGAATTTTATGTGGTTTTGCTATGTGCCTTTGGCACAACAGTGGCAAAACCTGACAAGGATCCAATTCAAGTAAAAATAAAGATAAACTGGGCATTTGACTGATGTCACTGGACAACAGGCAAACAAACAAGCTGATGGCATCTTAGGGGTTTATTTAGTTTCACTTTGCTAGAACCTTATCAGCATATTGGTTCTGGTTCTCCCTTCCCCTGCAATGGTGTAAATCAGGAGCAAGTCCATACTTCAGCTGCGATGGTTATCAGGCTCAGATAAAGCTTTTCAGATCTTTTCTCTGTGGACTCGAAATGTCTGGCCAGACACAGTTTTGGATCCAAGTTAATAGTCTCTCTGTGAAAATGCTGGAGAGCCCCAGAGGAATCTGCATTACTCTGCCGCCCTGGGACAGAGAAGGTTTTGAAATAGAGCTCTGCTGTTTAAATAGGATCTCTCGTCACTTCTGAGGTGATTCTTATTGCTTCCAACCAGAGAAAATCTGAAGCAAAGTAAAACGTTGTCCCCCAGCGAGACGAATGTGCTACTCCCATATCTATCCTCCAAAAAGCAGCTGAAATGTCATCTAAACGTTTTAAATGTAGCTAAACATCTTACGTTAACGTTGAGACAAAACAAGAGATAGAATATAGTTCTGTGGTTTATAAGTCCATGTTATGTCAAAAAATCCTACAGCATGTATAAGAGGCTTGCCAAGTGTTCATAGCATTTATCTTAGAATGTGCCTTTAGACTTTACAAAAATTCTAATATTATACAAACACATACATACATTTATACATTTCCAAGTCAGGTGGGACCTTATAATAATTCTGTCTAACCTCCTTTTATTGTTAAATGACTTTTCAATTTGTTTTTCTTTCTTTAAGCTGAGGTATCACAGAATTCTGCATAGAAGGGCTGCACTGAAATCATCAGCTTGGTATCCAAGTGTGGATATTGTTAGTGAGCGGGGTCATGTTTCTTGTTTCTGTTCTGCTGTAAGCATTTGTACCTAGAAGTGTTAATAAGTTGTCATAGAGCAGAAACTTCCAAGTTTCTGGAACCCTTTATGAAACAGGAAGCTCATGACATGACACCCTGGTTCGGAATATAAAGCATATTATTCCTCTTTACCATGTCATAGGGCGTATTTAAGAGTAGCTACGTTAGCATTATTCACAAATGAAGTGGTGGGAAACCCATATCGACAGAATTCACACCTTTGCAATGTTTGAACCTATAAACCCAGGGGTTGTGTACCTGTCTATCACCCTAATATCTAAGCATAATCTAAATTATATTAGTAGTGATAGTGATGTCTCCAGTAGATTTAGTAGAAATCTCCTGTATCTTATGGGTAAATATTTTGCTCTGGGTGATTTGTTTCATTGATTTATGAATTATGCAGCTTTCATCTGTTCATTTACAGCTGTGTATGTATTTCAACAGTTTTGTAAGCTTATCTTGGTTTTCCGTTGCCAACCTTTGGTGGTATCACCCCATAAATATCTGGCGGGAATTGGTGATGATCCTTTGGTTTCAGTGGATCTCAAAGTTCATAAAGATTGTGAAGAAGTGTCACATGTAAGCTAGTCATAAATTCACTGAAAATTGCTTATAATCAGAGTTAAGGCTGGTAGGGGAGGTACATGTAACAAACTATTAATGTGTAGCTAAGGGATACAGAAAATTTTAATCAAAATGCAATATTTCCATTTAACCTTATGCTCTAAAGGGGATATTTTTCACTAAAAAAATAAGTTTTAAAGGAAACAAGCTGTTCTTAAATTTAAAGCCCTTCTGAAACTGAAGATGTATGAGTAACTGCTTATGTGAACATTTCCATTTATTTCAACAAAGATCTTCACACAGGAGAATTACTCACTTGGATAATTGCTCATAAGACCATGCAATCTAGGTTAGTTAACGAAATAAGGGCACTAAATCATTTTCTAATCTATATTGTTCTTTTTGACTGCCAAAGTGCTAGATGTATTTATTTTTTATAATTCTGATAAGGAAACATTCCTGAAACATTAGCAAAAAAATCCAGCTGGAGAGAAAGGACAAAGTGAAACAAACATCTTTCAGCCTTTCTCCACTGTTGTTGATCTTTAAATAGCGAACTTGATCTTCTGTCAAAGCAGATTTTGGGTGGTTATACTGCAAGTAGCTTGACAAGATGGGATTGGAAAATCCTTTAAGGCCCTTAAGCAGCAGCCTCTGCTTCTTGCTTTGAGCTCTTCCCCTGCTTTTTCCTTTGGAAGAAGTCATGCTTGAGAACATTTAATCCACTGTGGCCCTTCGCATCGTCCCTCTGGGAGCTCACTCATGCTTGTTATCGTATGTTTGCCATGTCAGAGGTTAGAAGGTATAACGTGCAACATAAGCCAATCACCGGCTCCTTGCTCGGCCAAGACTTATCTACGGTCACAGCCAAGGCAGGATCGAGATCTAGTGAACTACTTCTATTAGAGTGTAGTTTATAGATGGGGAGCAAAGTCACACACTGCCTCCTAAATACGGCCAGAATTTGTTTGAAACTTTATAAGATGTTTTCCATTCCTGGGTATTGACTTTGTAAATGATACCTTCTAAAGCTTTAACAGGCATGAGAAATTTAAATATACAACCATCTTCGACCTAAAAAAGGAAAACTATATTTTAAAAAATTGTGCAAAGAAGGACACTGGAAGAACTGAAAAGGAACTTGGTTGGACCTCTAAAAGCAATAACCCTGAAGAGAGGAAACTTAGCAACACCTGCCTATTTGAAAGCTAAATGTTTCTGGGTGCAGAGCCCTGGGTAATGTGAACCACACAGATACGGGATAGTCCTCAGGGGCTAAAGGAAGTTTAGGTCCATTTTGAAAGGGTCATGCTACCGCACTTCATTTTTATATTGTTAGAGAGGAATCTACTCCTCCACTTAAAAACTGACCTTTCTTATTTATATAGCTCTTTATGTAAAGAAGTTTGAAACAAAGAGCACATTGAATGATTTTCAAGATGCATTGCCACTCTTTAAGCTCTCCTTTTGACTCTCCAGGTACAGATTGCTTCATTCTCATTTGCCATGGGGGAAAGATGCATCTTCCAAACATTCAGGAAAGTTCAAGTTGCCTTTTAGAAATACTGGGATCAGAACTTCTGAAGAGTTTGTGCTAAATGTGAATAATTTGCTGCGGCAATGTGCTGATGTAGGATGTAGGACTGTTACATTCCCTTTAGTGGCTTATCCACACAGGGCAGTAGCAGAGTAAAGCGCTGCTGTCTTGTAGGAGAAGCCTTTTTGCCTGTTGCCTTTAGCTTGTAATGCAAGTGAGACCATCGATCATGCGGTTGATAAAGCAGCTTAGGCTGTGACAAGCAATTGGCTGGTCTCACTGTTTGGAACGGTTTTGGAAACAACGGTTGTACTTAAAATAACAAAATTCCCTTTGAGGAAGAGATCTTTCAGTGTGCATTCCTTTAATAGACCAATAACCAAGAAAATAAACTCCATTTTACAGACAGACAAAACGAGGGAAAAATAAACTCAGCTGTTGCTCTGTAAATTAGTGACAAAGTCACAGCTTGAAGCTAAATAACCTGATTCTGGACGGGCTAATTCCACTGCTAATCCACATTGCTCTTTTATGTGGTGGGAAAGACAGGGATAAACTGAGGTTCCTACCTCTGAAACTGTGCTGCCTTTTACAAATGAGCAGTTCAGAATCTGAAATGATTTAAAATTATTTCATAATGGCCAGCTTTTTGTTGTTGTGTACAATCTGAATGCATTAGCACACAGAACAGACAGGGAAAATACAGAAAGGCAGTCACCAGTGTGTTGATCTCCTGACAAACTCTCATGTGGTCCTTCACCTTGCTGAGATAAGGAGGGAAAGGAATAACAGACTACACAAACATAAATACCAAGACAAGCTGTGACTGCTCGTCATCCACCCTGGATCTAATCCACGTCTGCACTGAACAGCTACAGAGACGACCACCACACAACTTAAATGAAAAATGAGGAGGCAAAGGGTCTGACAATTTGACAAAGAGTCAATGCTACATTAAAATAATGGAATTGTGCTGAGAATGCACATTTCATTACCTCTGAAAATATAATTTCAGCAATCATCATGAAGAATCGAGAAGCTTGACAAGATTTATTCAAGCCTTTATTGCCTTGTCCTACACTTAATGCTGACAGCTTGATGATGTTTTCCAAGATCCAGTGGCTTCTTCTTGAAAAGAAGTCAAGTAGGCTCATGTGTAAAATATTAAGTATATATACATCCCAGAATTTAACCACCATTAGCTAATGACCAGAGCAAGGCAATATTTTGTTTCCAAATAAATTGGTCACCAAAAAGTGCAGTGAGAAAGATCAAAAGACCTGGGAAATATAGTTTCTAGCCAAACAGAACATTTTGCAAACACCAGAATTGGTAATTTTAACATTTTAAATTCTTTCATTTTGGGGAAGTTGTCAGAAAAGGCTGGGTCTCTGAAACACAGCTGGAAGAAGGAGATATCCAGTATTTCAGAAGAAAATATGTTACAAAAAGCAGATATTATGCATGCATTTCAAAAGCTTGCTCAACATGTCCTTCTTGGGAACTGTAATCAATACTTTGTTTCCGTAAATCTGTTAACTGGGGTGACTTGTGTCTCATGAGCACCAGTGTACATTATCCTTCAATAAATTATTCCTCTTAACTAATTTTCAAGCAAGTTTTTGTCTGCTGAAGAATTAAAATAACGTGTGCAGTGAGATGAGACTTTTTCTTCCCAAAGCCTGCGGCTAAGAACCTCGTAAATGAACATCTGAAGTTCAGTTTTTGTTGTGAACCCATATTTATACTTTTTTTTGCAAAAATACATGTTTAAATGCCAGTCTTAAGGAAGTGCTTTATATTTGTAAGACAGGAGCATCTTAGAGCCAGTAGTCAACAGGACTGAGCAGGTGCCCAAACTGTGGGCACATGCTGAAATGCTTTGCTGCTTTCTGACCCTAAATGAGCAGCATGACAAGCAGTTATATTCAGGGTGGTCTTAAATCTCTTACTAGGAACTGGTTTAAATCAGAGGGAGGGATGAGGCTGGGGAATATAAATGTTCTCTGGGGCCCATTTCAGTTTTTATGAGGTAGGTATTCCAGCCAGAAGAAAAGGGCTAAGATCAAGCCAGCCATCTTCCAGGTGAGACTCCATCCTTTAAAACCCTTCTGTGAGGGCCCTTAATAACTTCACCATGTGTAAACACTCCTGATGCTTTTCTTATGAGCTCAGAGTGACAACCAGAGCAAGAAGAGAGCGGCGGCTCAATGCTTTTTGACGTCAGTTGTTATAAGCCTAAGCTGTTGATAACCATGACACTAAAGAAACTGGGTATCAGATATCGTCGGAGAGACACATGAAGCAGCATGATGGGTTTCAGGGCTACCTCACCCCACTATTACAGCAATGAGCTTTGACTTTACTCAGGATTTTTTCATGGGCTGTAATGACCGAAGCACAATTTAACCCTTTAACCTCTCAGCACATGGGTCACATTTCAGTCCAATAGAGGACACGCACCAAGTGGCTCATGTTTATTTTCCAATTGTCATTTTCAGTTTACCTTGAAGAACCTGATCTTTAAGTTGGTAACAAATAGCTACTGAAACCAGCTGAGGATATTTTTTTCCAGCTAGAAACCAGTCAGCCGCAAGAAAGACCCCATGAGACTGTAGAACATTTGCTTCCCGTGTCAGCTGAGAAGCTTCCCAAAACGGCAGAAGACAAAGTGAGTCAAATGGCTTTTGTATTCCTGCTTTGCTCTGGCCATGCTGGGTCATCAAGGGATATAAAATGTATCAGACTCCACTAATCTAATTTTCAGGCAGAAAGAACATTTTATTAACAGCCTCTGACTTATCTGTGTTGCTGCAGCCTGACCCAATGGACATCAAAGACAATGAAGAGACAGTCATTGATTGTCCTCAGCAAACCTCAGGGAAAGTATTTAAATTCTTTAATGCAGTTTTAGGAACATTATTTTAGCAGCTTGATCTTCTGAGTAGGGAAAAAGTAGGCAGTTAGAGTCTTGATTCAAATAAGCATTCTGGTTTTACACCCATGAGCGCAGTTTCTTGAGTATGTCTAGATAAAGACAGGTTTCAAACATAACACACCTAAAGTTCTGCCCAGAGACCAGATGTATACCACACTTTGAAAAGCCTGATTTTTTTCCTATGCTCAAAAGTCTAGGTTAGTCTATCTTATAACAGGAATATCCATAATGAAAGGTGAAAATCATCCCGAGTATTTAACTACACAAAAATAAAGTTGATTTTGTATATAGTGCACATTGGCCTTTGATTAGTAGTAACATCTCAAGAAAATCTCTGTTATGTCAAGATTAGTTTGTGTTCAGTGTAGTTAGTTCACAGGCTGATGTCCGCTGAAGAAAACAGTGGCAGTACTAAGAAAAGAACCTATAGTATTGCGTTCCCATCCCATGGTCTTGGTCACAGGGCCAGCTGTCCTATTCTGTGTGACTGGCGCTCCACAAACATTCTGCAGAATTTACTGTCATATGAAGCTCTTAAAAAAAAGCAAAAGAGAAAAAAAAAAAAAAAAGAAAGAAATCCTCAAGGAATCTGTTTTCATGACTCCAGAGTCCCTTCCCAGCATCAGGAACTTTGGAAACTCACTTTGGATTAATCCTCTAGGCAAGTGTGATTTAATCTAGAGAACATGTTTACATGGATGGTGAAAGATAACTTTGTAAGCAAGCCTAAAACCAAACAGTTTCATGTCCAAATGCACAGCTTAAGAGGCAGAATAAATCCAGACACAATTTTCTGTGCATAATCTCTCATCAATAGTAAATCCCAAACATACATGGAAAACACCCTCTGCCATCTGATTTAATTGGACCCAAAGACAGACATTTGAAGGCTACCCATTTTGTGGCATTCCCCAGGCTTTGGGTCTTTTTCCTTTTGCTCTAGCACAAAATTAGAGCTTTTATAAAAATCCCCTTTAGTGATTCACTGTTGTAAGTGCTTCCATATTGCTTTCCCACTTCCTACCATGTGCAGACACTTGTATCTTGGATGCAAAATAGTAGCAGTTAGAGACAAATACACAAGTCAGAATTGCAATAGGGCCACCCAATGTCCTTCATGCTTCTTGCTGCTCCAATCAATCCTTCCTGTAGAGGAAAACAACAGTTGCCCAAAGAGATACGGTAATGTAAGAACTGTCCTCAGCTTGCAAAGACCTCATCCTTTTAGGGAAATTTGCTGTTCCCGGTCACAGGGGATCTTTTCCTTTCTTCCAGATGCTTTGGCTGCAGTGGGTAGGTAGAGTCCAAAGCTTTCCAAGAGGTGAATGAGGTTTTAGCCGCACAATTTTCTTTAAAGTCAAAGGGAGAGCCACGCAGCTAAGCCTTGGCCAGCAGCTATGGTATGTGGCCTTCCATAACTATAACATTTATTGGTTTGGTGAGCACTATGAAAAGCTCTTTGGGTGGGCTTGAACTTTCCCCATGAAAAGAAACAATTATAGACTCCGGGCTGGTAAACACTGAGGCTTGCAGTACTGCTCTCAGCTCTGTCTTTGTGTTGGCCAAACCTCTCAGTCCTTTGCCTTGTAGCTGCAGCTGAACTCTGATAGTATCAAATGCTGGATGAGGTCACAGCTTCCGAAATCCCACTGATCCTTACCCAAACACCACGCAAAACCTTCAAACTCTCAAAATCATATATAAAATATCATGCTTAATAAGGCTATTGTATCACAGCAGGGCCTGGGTTTAAGCTCTCTAAATCCTGGCTATTTCCTTAGGCACCCATTATTTGGTTTTCTCTAATGCTGAATTCTGCATGTTGTTTGTACAGAACATTTACGGTGCTGCACCTCCGAGCAAATTCTTTCTTCTAAGGAGCTGGAAGATTTTATGCCCTTGAACTTGTACCCTTTTTTTGTTCACTGACAACAGTCATTTTTTTCTTTTAATTATGCTGCAATAGATTAGAGAAGCAAACACATCCACTTGCCCTCACTTCTTTGTCTCAGAGACTTCAGTTTGTTTGTCGTTGCTATTTAGAAGAAAGTTCAGCCAGTCCTTATCTATGCCGTTGGCCTTTGTTTCTCAAATTCTGTCCCCATGAAGCCCATGAGAAATTTGCAATTTAAGCCATCACCTCTTTTACTTAACTGCTTAGTTTTTACTCTGCAGCAAGACACGCTTCTGAGGCTCTGTCTTGCTGTTTAACATACATCAAAGATCCAACAAAGATAACAACAAAGATCCTAAGGATACGTTCACATCTATCCTCCAGAAATGCTGCTAATGGTCACATGAGGATAACCTGATGTGAAAATAAAGCAGCTACAGAATGAGAGGGTGATATTTTGATGACTTCTTTTGATTTTCTGCCTTTTACTGAACACAGGAAAGAAAGCTGAGCAAAGCAGTGTAAAAAATAAACAGAAGAATTCATCTTTCCAGCCTCAGCCAACCTCCCATGTCACCTGGGACAAATATCCTCTTTCCCACATCTGCCCCTGTAGGCTTCCATCTGTAATTTACTGTGGTGAAAAAAATTATTCAGGTACTGTTGGGTCAACACAGGACTTATAAAATAAATGAGAATGACTAATGTGACATTATACCCCCACTGAACTCTTTCCAGTGGCCGTTTGAAAGCAGCTGAAGCTAATCCATCAGCGGATGTAACAGCATTTGTTTCTGAAACATCTGGTATATATCAATATGTAAATCGCACAAAGAGATTTTGGTCTAAATGCCTCATGTTTTTGTTGTTGTTGTTTCAAGGAACTGGGACCAGCCACTTTTCAGTCTTACTTTTAATTTTCTTCTTTACCTTTGCTGTAATACCACTTAAATATTCGAATATTAACTTATGATGGTTATCCCAAGGAGTATTTATAGCATTTTCTTTTTTCTGGTATCAAAGTATTTTCTTACCAAAGGAATTTAAGCCTGATGAATTCTGAATTAGACCTTAATTGTATCCCTTGTCAATCACTTTTAATCCAAGCAGCAGTTAGGGCAAGCAGACCTCACATGCTTTGGCAAGTCCATGGTAAAGTGACTTGGAAAACACCAAGGCAAAATGATACTGTGATTAAATAACCAGGAAGGGACTCAGTTCCCATTCTTTGAGGGAACTTTCTCCAGAATGTGCCAGATCTCCTTTCCAAAAGATCATAAGTACATTTCTGATGCAAAATTATTAAGGCTTCCGTTTTAACAGGGCTGGAAATTTCCTTTCTGGCAATGAACGCAGAACACTCAGCTTTCCTGAAAACCAGATCACTTATTTTACAGCCTAAATGTGGATCTAGGGGCTCCTGTTTGTCATATTCTTGTCATGGAGGTTGAAATGAAAGAATGAAGGCACCTAGATGTTAATGAAAAAAGAAAGTAACCAAAATACATTAGGCAATTTTTCAAATATAGTGTCAGTTAGGAGATAGGTGTGGGTTGAGTAGGGCTTTGCTGCATACAGGTTTTAGAAGGTTTTTATTTGATTTGACATGTTTCTTGTCTTCAAATATTTCCATCCAGCACTTTCAGTCTGAGAGAACCTCTGAACTGAACCAAATCCTGGGAACCATAAAATGCAATTCATGAGTAATTATTATTACAAGAGCTAAAAAAAGGGGTACTGATGAACTGGTTTTCCTTATCTAGAGGGAAAAAATATGAAATGCGAATAAATGGTTTTCTTGTTGAAACGCAGGCCTTGGAAATTACTCCTTGTGGGTAGATTCCTGTATCCACACCAAGCTCTGCAGAAACGCTTGGAGTCAGGGGGAAGGGAGGAGGGAAGATGGGCATGAATGCTTGGAAGGATCGGTGACCTAGAAAAGATGTTTTAAATTCCTTCAGTTCTCACAATCAGATAAAAGCGTGGACACAAAGCGGGTGACTCATCTTCTCTTGCTCCCTTCTAATAGTTTCCTAATGAAGTAATTACAATGTACCCATTTGGAAACACATAACAGAAGACAAGACAAGAAAAATCAAGGGGAAGGGGGAGAAGTCGAATTAGCTGATCACTGCCTCCCCGTGGATCTCTTACCATTCTAACACATGACAAAGATCATGTTAAGGTTTTCCCTCAATTGGATTTTTCTATTCAATTTATACACATATACATGCAATTACTTACAAATTAGTATGATCTCTTTTGAACCTGAGAATATGCTCTAACATATATGTATCATCTGCTGTGTAAAGGGCCAGGTAGAATTTATAGGAGGAGGTGTAATTTCTTGATATCTGTTATTAGTTTAAGCTGGTAAATCAGACAAGCTTCCAGACACACAAATCTGAAAGAGAAGTGGCAAATTTCTTGTCTTATACACAAGGCAATCACAGCTACATCAAAATGCCATCATGACCGTATTCGTATGAGATCTCCTGGAATAACACCTCAGCAGCTGTGAGGATTGCATATTTATTATAAAGAATTCTTCAGAAATACATAAACAAATGTAGCTGAGAAACCTTTTGGAAATTACAACCAAAACAATTTGGAGCACAGCAGGGAAAATCCTGGACTGATGCACTTGATGAAGTACACTGTACTTTATTATTTACAGAGCAGGGATTTAATTTACCTCGGGCAGGTCATCTGCATGCAGTATTGGAGGAAGAGGGGACTCAGTTTGCATGGAAGGAGCCAACATCACTGCTGCCTCTCACAGCACCCAGCACAGAGCATGCCCAGAGCTAATGAAACTGATGAGCCAAGACTTCTTCCTTGCAATCATGCATGCAATTGGCTTGTAGTGCTGCTCCTGCTGACAACACATCATCTGTAGCTGATGGAGAAAGCACTGTTTTTCGTCTTGCCAAATGTGCAGATGCTGAAGATTCTCAGGAAATATGCAGTTGAGTGATGGAAAATTTGTCTACATGGGCTGGTGGTGCACATGGCCCAGACCAAGTTGCAACCAGCAGGACAGACCCCACAAGTACTGACAGTGGAGAGCATGACCAGCAGCTCTATGTGAATCTCTGGGGTGATCACTCTCAAGTCTTTTTACAGCAGCAGGCATCTGTTTCTCCATCTGCAAAGTGGTGTGTGTGTGCATTTCTCTTTCGAAAAAAGCTTTGGAATACAGTGGTGAAAAAACCCAACTTGGTGGCCACTGAATCTGAGTTACATCCTTTGCTACCCGTTTCAGCTTTTTCTTTGTAAAGGTGGAAATAAAGATGAGAATCAATGAAGGAAAACACAGGTTTTCACTAAAATCATAAATGTTATTTCCATCCATCCAGCCACCCATCCATCCATCAGTAAAGCAATAAAAATACTATCTAACAATGTAAATACTTATTTAACCAGAAAAAGCACTGTCTTAGCATATGAGACCTTTAAATCTTTTTATTTTTCTAAGCTGAATGAGGGAAAAACCTAATTAAAGAGAAAAAGTAAACCAGCCACTTAAATTCTCTAAAGCTGGAATGGTAACACAAGTACATCTTGCTTAACAGGGGAGTTTTACCATGACAGCTACCCTGCCAACTTTTTATTAAGTCTTAAACTGCATCCAAACAATTTTCTTCACAAGAGAAATTGACTCCCTTCATGCATCTACTGAGAAGAAAGCCCTTATTTTCCGTTCTCCATCATCCATGTACTTGGTCAAATTCTCCTTGGGTAACCGAGTGTGAAGCTAGCACTTTGGACTGAGTTGCACACAAGAAGTACTCTCAATATATTGTTATGGGAGAGGAGCTGCTTGAGGGTTGTACCAGTTTCTGAAGTCTTCATCCTCCCTTTCCCCTCTTTCTAACTTCTTTTTTCCATTCTCTGTTGAGTTATCCATGCAGAAGAGCTCAGTGTTGCCAAAATCAGAGTCTGATGGGGAAAAAAGATGAATGTTGTTTTTTTAAAGTTAACAGAAGTTGGTTCCTCAGAGTTCATGCCGGTGTCACAGCGTGTGCTGAACTCCTACAGGTTTTGAAACTTGATCTTACACCTTGCCTTTTATGAAGATGAAATCCTTGACAGGTGATTATTTTGCTTTCTCACATCATATCAGACTGGTTTAAGCACCAGTCTGCTTGGTAAGAGCCAGCTGTTGTGGAGTGAAAGAAAGAGAGAAAGAAACAGAGAAAAAAAAGAAAGAAATAAAGAGAGGGACCAGGCCTTTAGAAATCCCAGAGGCAAGCTGCTGCTTTTATCTCTGCAGCTTTCATTAGGTTTCATTACAAAACAGTGAATTTGGGTCTTTTAAAACACTGATCCCTGTATCAATATCGAATTAGAAAAATTATCCTGGAAAACCAAAGAATAGTTGAGATTGGTAACTGTGCAGCAGTGAGCCCATGCTCATGTTTGTGACTGAGAGAGATCCGAAGAGTACTGCTGGTTGCACCTCTGCCCTCCACACTGTGGTGGGAGCAGGAAAAACACACCAACAGCATGTGTGAGGGGAAGATCACTCCATCCCAAACCCTCACTGGAGCAAGCTGAGACTGCCAACTCTCTTCAGTCCTTCCAACCCTATTTTAAGCCCATCTGGGATTATTTAGCTAATACCAGATCATTCCTGCACACACAGTGAGTTATATCTCCTTGGAGGGTGAGCTTGCACGTTCTCAGCTCAAAGGAAGGGCCATCTGTAGTGCTGAAAGGCTAAAAAATGGGAGCATCTCCATATTGCCAGTGCTGCCTTTCAATGTTTGTGTTTTCTAGAGTCCTTGTTCTGGTTCAAAAGAGGGCCAGCCCTTTCCTCTGGACAGCAGTGAAGGGCAGGCTCCTGCAGGAGGAGTATATGTTGACCAAGCATCCTCATCTTCAGTATGTTAACTGCAACCTGCAGAAAAGATCTCAAATAAGTGTCCTTTGCATTTATGCTGCCCTTTTTCTAAGAATTCTTTATTCCTGCCATAAGCCAAAGAAGACTGTCTTGGACATAGTCACCCAGAGGGGAAGGAGAGCAATGAGAGACTCCATGGTGAACCAGATGTGCTCTGGGAATTTTGTATGAGGGTTGTGGGGCTAAATGGGACGCATCACATAGTGTATAGTGTATTGGCAAGGGTTACACAGTGTTTCCTTTGCTGTTTGATAAAAATAAGTTTCCATTTGCCAAGACTATCAAAGTAACGGTTTGCTCTTTGCTATGACCAAATGAAACAGTGCTTCTTCCACTATCAACAAAAGGAATATATTTAAGTCTCAAACCGGCTTTTCCACGTGCACACATCCCCTCAGAAAGCTGCTTTTAAATCATGCTGAAATGCATTGAATGCCTCTGTGCTGGATGCTCATTTCCTTAGAAAAGCAATGATGGGACAATTTTTCCCTAGTGCGCCTCTTGAATTTGGCCCAGCACAGGCTGTTGAATTGCTTTTCCTTCCTTTCTTCCCTCTAATGCAATTGCTTGGTTTCAGCTACTGTGAGCCTGACCCAAATCTCATTGCGGTCCATGGAAAACCTCATCTGGGTTAGGGTGTGCATTAGCCTGATTGTAACCCAGTCTTGTGGTAAAAGGGAAATTGAGAAGGAATAATTTTGGGACAGCTGGACTATGTCTGGTACCATGTTTCTTCATTGCTTGTCTTTATTAGCTCATTAAACACATAACAAGAGGCTACTGCTGTCTAGCCATAGCAAACCCCTCGTACACATTGTTTTCTCTATAAAAGCACATTTGGACATCCTGTTAGTAAAACGAGCAGAACTTCCTGATGAAAAGGTTTTCTACCTGTATATGCATTGTCCTCAGCTGTCACAAGGAAAGCTGGGATGCTGTGAATGCTCTTTAGGGCTTCACCACACCTTGAGGGTGAAAACGTCCTAAAGATGTAATAAAAATAATTGATTTTGATTACAAAATAAGAATAATACACCTATATTGTTGCCTACTTAATCTGAATAGAAATATAGAACACTGAAATTTGGTGCTTTGGGATTAATATTAAGACATCACTTGCATGTCAAGAAACTTCTGGTTTGTTGATCCTAGATTTGGGTAAGTTGCTTGTAGAAGTAGTTTTGCCCCTACCTCCAAGATCGTGATTTTCCCAGTAGTAATTAATCTGTCTTATGTGGAGGCTTAGAAGATTACCTAAGTGTGCGTAGGAGAAATGTGTATGCATTAAATGGAACTGCAATATGAAATCATATGCCAAAAGCTGTTTTCCTCTTTGCTTGCATAAGCTGAGAGGTTAGTAATGTAGAAGTCCCCCTATACATTTTGCTAAGGTGTTCAGAAAAAAATGTATGTAGGTAACGAAGCATTGCTGTGAATAATTAGTACATTCTAACCTATCTGACCACCTTATGAATATATATTTTGAGTTTTCATACATGTAAGTGTATGCATCTGTCCTGGGTTCAGCTGTAACTGTTATTTTTCTCCTTCCAAGTAGCTGATGCAGTGTTTTGGCTGTGTTTTGGCTTTAGCTTGAGAACCACACTGATATAACACTGATGCTTTAGTTGTTGCTACTTAATGCTTACTCCAATAAAGGACTTTTCAGTTGCATGCTCTGCCAGTGAGGAGGGGCATGGGAAGCTGGGAGGAAGCAGACAGGACACCTTACCCAAACTAGCCAAAGGGGTATTTCATACCACAGCCTGTCATGCGCAGTGTAGAAACTGAGAGGAGTTATCCAGAAGGGCCATATTGGAGCTTGGGTCCGGCTGGGTATCAGCTGGCAGGTGGTGAGCAATTGTATTGTGCATCATTTGTATTTATTGGGGTTTCTTTGTCCCTTCCCTTTTTAGTTTTATATTATTTCCCCTTGTTATTTCCATTATTATTATTAATATTATTATTACTATCACTATTATTAGTTTTATATTATAGTTTAGTTATTGGACTGTTCTTATCTCAACCCATGAGGTTTATATTCTTTCGATTCCCCTGCCTATCCCTCCTGGAGAAGGGAGAAAGGGGGAAGTGAATGAGCGGCTGTGTGGTGATGAGTTACCGGCTGGACTGAAGCCACAACAGCATCTTACACATATATATGGATACTTATTTATCCTTCCATTGCTTAAATAATATCTACAGCTTTTTTCCTGAAGTTCAACACCCAAAATGCAAAACTGATGTCTTGTATAACCGTTTTATCCTGTTGTTTGCTGCCAGCATATGCAATGCTCTAACAGTACCCCCAAACACAAACACACACCCATATGCATATAAAACCACCCACATATACATATAACAGGAAAACTGAAACTCTGAATTTTGCAAGCACGGCTACACCCTTTTAAGAATTGTTTACAGATTTTGTCACAGTTATGGATACATATAAGAGAAAGATATTTCTCCATAACAGTCTTGGTGTCACAAAACAAGGCATGGTAACACTGATACCAGCATGTGCCATTGCCTCTGTGAGCATCTGATGGACACATTCACTTCTGAGATTTTTGTCTGCTTGTTCGCTTTAGGCAGGGAGAGAAATAGTTTATGCAACATTAAAAATCACTTTGAAAGGCACTGTGTTTCGTTGATTATCCTATAGTTGTGTTATTCCAATAACTAAACTCTTTAAAAACTGGAATTGATTAATTATTGCATATACATAGTCCTATATATATATATGTGTATGCATGAAACAGGTAGTAGTATGAGGTACTAAATAAAGGCTTTCAATATGGAAATTAAAAAAATGCCTCTGGTTTCTGTGCAGGCACTGCAGGTAGGATTTTGAGAAGTTCTTGGTTTCTCAGTGGTTCTGAAATTCATCAAGACATTGAGTGACAGGCTTCAGGAAAGGAGAATTAGATGAAGATGGCAATTTCAATGTCCTACCCTGCACATATTGCCAGCACTACTTCTCATAACAGGCAGAAAAGTAAGAAAAGGAAAAATAAGGAGAAAAAGCTTGTAGCTGAAGGTTGACCGTCAAACATCAGGAAAACAAGTAGGTGATTTCCAAGATAAAATCAATATCATATGAGAAGAAAGAAGGGTTATTTCTAAAAATGAGTACGGAATACCTGGGAACGTCGCACAGAACAGTACATTGGTAGGTGGCAAGCTCACTATTTTGTTAACAGATGGATAAATCAAGAACTCCCTTGTTATTTTATTTTTGCAGTGTGCTTCAAAAATACTCACACACCCACTTAGTGCTTCCTCATCGATAACACCAGCAGCAGGGGGGAGACGGTATCACCTTCCACAAACAGGTACTGTTGACATATGGCTTGTAAAATAGAACAATTTCAATAGGGGTTGAGCCAGCTCAGAGAAAAGGGGCAGATAATGCTGCCTTATCTGACAGTATTAGCCAAAAAATATGCCTGCCTATTCGAAGTCTCGTATTTGTCTAATCCACGCACACTTTATTGACACAGGGCCAAGACTAACAGCAGGTCTAATTGGTTGTACAGATCAGACAATGATGTTCAGGAAGATGAAAATAATTTTGGCCCAATAAGATGTGCTTTGTGTTTAGAGGTGGTTGATTTTCTGCTCCAGCTTGGGCTGGAGCCACAACAGCTGACCGCAGCCAGCACTTAAATGAGATTTAATGAAGCTGTTTGGCTCAGGGCAAGGTAACCAGACACACACATAAAGCATGGATGAGAAAGCGTTGCTAATGCTCAGTAGAGTCTTTCCAAAAACCAGATTGTTTTTTCCTTAAAAACATCATGGAGATGATATAATTCCTGAATTTTTATGAGGCTTTTCCCCGGGGTCTGGAGATAGCTTTGTATGTAACAAACATGAACTCAGGAAGAGAAAAATGCAGAATATTGAGAAACCCACCAAACCAGAGAGCCATTATAAGAAAAAAAAATCAGGGAGGGTTAATGCTTGGAAAGCAAGAGGGGAGAAGTGGTGGCATCACAGGTTTCCAAACATATCCTTCCAAACATATCTTTCCAAATATATCTTACTCACCCAGCCAGTATCCTGAATCTTAGACATGGATTAGCACTGTGATATTTTATCACCCCAGAGTCACACCCCAGAGTGGATGCCATTTCACCTTCAGAAAATGTTGCCTTTAAAAATGCATCCTGCACTTCTTATTGAGCTTCCAGCCAGTGCTGGACTGTGTGGTTATTGTGTCAGCCTGACGTGGGACAATTTTCCCCACTTCTCAGCCATTGCTTACATTGCTGATGGCTAAATTCCTCTGGAAATTTCCCCACATTCACTGGTAAGAAAATGGGTTTTCTGTCTGCTAATGCAACCCTTGGCAGACAGCAAAACATCTCATTTGTTTACTAGGTGAAATATCTGGACTATTGTCCCAGTGTTCAGCAGAGGTATTCACTTATGTATCAGCATTAGCTGTACCCAAAGATTAGTTGGCAGGGTAAACATTTCATAAACAGGAGTGAGTGAGAACAGTCTTTTGAAAACAAATAGACTCTCAAGTCAAATAGGGCTCTGCTAAAAAGCAACACTGAACTGTGATTGTTTGTATCTGTGAGGATTTTATCTTGCATGGATTTGCATTCGTTAAATTTCACCCTCTAAAATAGTCTTAACCACCAAAAATTTGCTTGCTTAGGCTCCAAGTGTGGTTGAACCACCAACTTCCATCCCTGAACTGATAAATTTGCCAAGGCTGTCTCAAAATTGGACACTGTTCATAAAAAGTCAATCCAGTTTAGTTTGAAAGGTTCCATCTCCCAAATAAGCATGAACTAAAAAATACTTTGCTCCAGGCCTCTTAAACTTGGTTATCCAGATAGAAGTCTGCCTCTTCTCTTATTTTCTATTCTTCCCCTTTTTTCTTCACATTTCCTTTTTTTTTTTTTTTTTAACAGTGATTTTCATAAGTAAAATTCATTGCTTTGGGGTTGGGTTTTTTGAACCACACACATTTCTAAGAGTCACTTGCCAAGAAACATCTATAAAAGTATTTCTAGATGTTTGGAATTTCCTAGCAGTAGTATGGAAGTTTGGTTTGTTTGAATCTCTTGCTCAGCAGGAGGAAAATTGAGCTCAACATGTTTATGAGTATAAAAGCCATCTGTTTGATAGGGAACCTGGAAGAAGACTGAAGGTCTGACTCTGAGATGATGAAGTGAAATAGAAAGGTTTCTGTTTCCTGTTGCTGAGAATTAATTATACTGCTAATAGTGTGTTAGATGAAGCAGGAGTGCTTTAAGTTATTACTTAAGCCCAAAGAAATGAATCTGACTATAATGAAAAGCTTTCCTGAAGCAAAATCCCCCATAACTTTTTAAATAGTTGGTCACGCACTCAAAACCATTTGTGGTCTGGGATGCTTCTTCATAAATGAACTCTCAAAAAAGTTGCCCCCCCTACAACCCCCATTTCTTTATGGATAAAAGACTGTGATTTTTGAAGGAAATGGCTACCTTATATTCCAGAACATCACCTGCAGCCTTAAATTTAGGTTCTCATGTAAAGACTCTTGATGTCACCTTGCTCTTTGGCTGCATTTCTTGTTATCGTTGATGCCTTCAGGCATTAATGCCTATTGTTTGTCCCTGGGATGCCTGGAGGGAATGACTGCTGTGAAATGGGATTCATCCCTTGGTGTAAGTGGAGGGGAGGAAAGAGTAATGAGAGATCCCTCATTAGAGCCAGTAAAATAGTTCAACAACACAAACCAAACACCCAGAAACCACTGGTGAGAGCTGGGCCATTCACAGCCACTTTTTGGAGGAGCTAAACTCCTTCTGCTCTTTATAGCAGGAGCTGAGGGAGACAAAGCTCTAATTTTACCACTGGAGCTGTGCTCCTTATGCATGAGTAATCCCTCTCTAAGACATTATTTATATATATCATCTCAAAACCTATTTACTGTGTGATGACTTTCTGCTGGCTTACAGTAAAACAACTTAGCTGCCAGTCTATAGCTTTAAAAACCATCAACAAAGCACAAACTGTGGAAACCACTATATACCAACAACTGAAAGAATACATATGGCGCAGGATATCTGCAAACACGCTACTTGCAGGGTCTCCTGCGCAGGAGATTTGCAGGAGAGAGACATCTCAGCTAAAAAGTGCAGAGATTTCCTGTGCTCTCCCCTTTTCCCCTCACATCCACAGATCGTGCTCACTCCAGCTGCAGGATCGTTCCTTTAAAATGCAAATTCTCTGTGCACAAAGCTGAATAAATACTGCAGCAAAGGTGGACAGGTCTGCTGTGCTTTGGTACACACTGTCTTTGTCCCTCTGTGTGCTGGCACAAGAGCCAAGCTCAGGGTTTTTGGAGGGCTGCCAGTGGGGCAAGATGCCACCAGTATTTTCTTTAGTGCGTTGTAAACCCCAGGTGAGTTTTGACACCAACCGTACACTTGGCGGACACTCACTGCATTATATATGAACTGTTTGGAGCATGTTGAGTGCGGAGACTCCTGTAATGTCCAGAAGTATTTGGGTGTACAAAGAAAAATACAGCTGAGCTAACAGAGCTTTAAAAGACGCTGACTTGGGTGCTTGATAGTCCCTGCGTAAGGCTTGCTTGTCAACATTACCAGACGAAATCTGTGAAATCTATGCCTTCAACCTGAATATACAAGGAGAGCCAAAATAACACATTATGAGCGCTAATGCAGTTGAAAGTAAAACCGCATGTTTTCCAAAGGGTTTAAAAGCTCATTTGAAGTAGGGCAAAGGGTCAGAAAAGAAGGAGTCCCATTTATGTAGCTTTGGCAACTGTTTAAAAATGAAGAAGCCCCACTTAGAACATGTACATTTCATTATATCACTGCTGCCCTTGTCACCGGCAGGAAAAGCAGAGATGCTCACCCTTGCTTGGACCTGCAAACTTCGAGAGTTTCCTGGCTTCTCCCAGAAAAAAAAAGAAAAGAAACAGTTCTTTGTTAGGAGTGAGTGGAAAGAGCATAAACCCCAAATGATTTTTTTCTTATTATTTTTAAAGAGGATTTTTTATGCTTAAGCAGTAGGAAAAAGCATGGTTTATGGTGCTGAGCGCAAGGCTGTTAACCACTGGTGACCTGGTGTGTTGGGTACTGCCTGGGGCAGTGAGGGCTCAACACCTCCCACAGCAAGACATGCTAGGCTAGGGGCTGTGCTGATGGAGAAGGGGCTGTGTGGGGCAGTCCTGCTTCTTGCTGCCTCTAGCTCCTTATCCCAGGCTCATAGGGGACTTCATGGCTTTCTGGTCATGCTTTTGCTTTGGTCTTTTCCTCATTGCAGTTTTGGCATCCATATTTCCCAATAAGACATGTCCCTTGTCTTGGAAACTTGTCTCCTGACTGACCGACCACCCAAATCCCCTCTTGACTCTCTATCACCCATAGCACCTATGGCATTGATCCTCTTTGGGCTGTCCTATATTCAGAGGAGAAGTGTATGAAGGACAGACAAGATACAAAATGTCCTATACCCTATACAACTCCAAAGCCTACAGACACCAGAGAGGACCAAGGTGCATGGAACAAAGTAAGTTGAGTCTGGAGAGGCTCCATAAACCTGCAAAGATGTGTTGGTGAGAAGCTGTCAAGGTACCTCCCCTCCAGGACCATTGAAGCTTTCTTGCCAGCACACCTGGCTTGTAAAAATACGGCAGGAACACCAGCATTTTGCCCCTCAGGGGCTGGTTTCCAGTAAGTGCAGCCTTTGGTGTGAGTTTCTTGGTCCCATTTTAAAGGGCTGCAAAATCATCTTAGTGCCAGGGTCTACTCAGAGACAATACTGCCCTGATGCTGCCTCACTGTCCTATGCTTCTAACAAAGCATAAGTGCATTAAAGGCAAAATATTTTAAGAAAGTTTGTCTGTTTTTTTCTCTAGGGATTTGGAAAAATAAAGGGGGGGGGAAAAAAAGTGTTTCTGTTGAAAAGAAACACATCCCTGGTACACAGGCTTGAGCAGAGAGCAAAGGGAACATTTTTGTCTGTGGCTTGAGTTAAATCGCTGGCAGGACATGACTGCTTTTTGAGCACTTTAACTCAAGTCCAACAAAAATCTATAAAAAGCTGTTAAGTTGCGATGAAGGAGAAGCCACAGCGGTAATGAGTTTACTACAGTCCTTGAGGGTAAACTCCAGACTACTGCAGGGTGAGCAGTCAGACTGCCATTCCTGGAGGGCAGGCAGGTATTGATGCAATGTAATGTCCCTTGTGGACCTTCAGCCTCCCTGTGCCCCTCCCAGAAACGTCGGAGTAGATCAAGAGTAGATCAAGAGTGAGTGCGAGGTGTTGATCTGTGTCTCCATTACAACATTCAGTTCTGTTCACAGGCTGGAGAGGGCCTTTGGCTGAAGCAGCAGGTTGGGTTGATGGTTTTATGGAGACGAATAGCAGTAAAAGGTGAGAGAACTGAAGTGACAGAGTATGCTGTGGAGTAGGATCAAAGCTCCTTGAGGAGTATCTGCTGGGCACCAACCAGAATTTAGAAGGTCTACACCCTTCCCATTCAACAGGATTTCCCTTCAACATATGCACGGGGAAGAAGAGAGCTGAACTTAAATAACCTCAAATTGAACAGTTTCAGGAAAGCCAAATGTCGTGAGACATGGGCAGTAATACAGTGATCAGCTGCTGCAAAGCATCCCAACAACACTCCAAGTGTGCATCAGAGCTGCCTGTCACTTCTATTAGCAGGGCAGTCTGATTACCCCTTCCTTTGTGGCTGTGAGTGGTTCAAAAGCCTTTAGAGACCATAGAGACTCCTGGTGGGAGCAAGTGGTGAGATACTTTTGACAAAGAAAGGAAGATATTCCTTGAACATCATGCAGAACCTCAGCTTCCTAATTCAGCTTCTTTTATCTCCTGCGGATACTTTATGGAAACTGAAGTAGCTACTGCTATTCAATTCCATCCATTTTGTCAAATCAGTCCCAGTATGCATTGATCTGAATTTTTGTTCTAATATAGAAATGGCTCCGAATGTGGTAATATTTGGAGATTTATGGCTTCAGAAACAATAAGGTATCAGGACAAACCGCAGCCTGCATCCTGTAGAGGAGTCCAGAGGGATGTCTGAGATGTTCCAGTTTTATTTATGCAATAAAGGGAACACTGGCAGAGAGACTTTGTGGGTGCTGGGACTGATAATAGAGTGACAACAAAAGCTATAGCTGGTGGTGGCAGCTCCATATATATGCTGGCCTCTCACTTACATATGGGTGCACCTTTTCAGACATCTGGCTTTTTGTAGCAGCAAAATTTCCTTTGTCAACATTTCCCTCTTGCAGCTGAAGTCAGAATGACTTGAAGGTCTTTGCATATGAGAGTCTAAATTAAATATTGACTAAGAGGTTTCATGTGAGCTTGAGTGTTTTTTAAAAAGCTAAATGAAGCCCACAGGGTGAGCTTAGGGCTCTAAAATGGATTCAAGTAGAATAAAGGAAGCGTGAGTTAGAAGTATAGGAAAAGACTCAGATGGCAGATGAACTAGCCAAAAACAGAGACCAAGAAGCTGTAGAACATTAAGGATACAAGGTGAATAGAAGTAGAGATAATTTTCCTGCACTAAGTAAGGAGAGAAAGTTTATCTAATACTGCCCAAATTACTCCTTTGCCAATATTTGTTGGTTGATTTGGTTTTCTCTTCCAAAGCCTCAACAGCCTGATTTCATTTTCCTGGAGGTGTGGAGGACCGGGAGAACCATCAGTATGGATTCCAGAATGAAGTCCTACTTGCTGGCTTGAAAACTTATATCTGGTTTTGAAGGGATACACGCATCAATTTTTATTAGAGCTTTATTTGCTACTTTCAAGCAATGAAGAAAATCTGCTACAAAGTAAAAACATATGTCCTGTGAAAAATATTGATGTGCACAGATAATATTGTGCATCCCTGGGGTACCAAGTGGATAAAGAGAGTCAGAAAGTCATTAGAAGGGGAGGACAAAATAGTTATAAGACATGGTGCACCAGACAAATTACAGCTGAATCTTTTTAGTGCAGTTTTTACTTGTCTGAATTTCAAATAACCCCTATGCAACACATTAATGATGGACTCCAAATTAAAGGAGAGAAACCAGAATATGCAAAATCTTTCCAAGTTACATTTGACATGTTAGATAAATGCAGTACATTAAAGTTCAGTTAATATTTACCTGTGCACTGTTCTTTCCAGTAGTGAGCGCAGTGGACTGATGCAAGTGTGCATTAAACACATTTTCACATCTTTAGCTTTGTTTTCTTCTCCCTTTCCAATATTAAAAATGGTGAAATGACATTTGAAATACTTTAGATGTAAAATTAGGGAGCAACAGCAGTCTTTTCTTCTGATGAAGAGTGACCATGTTTTAGTACAAAGTCTGGTGAAAATATAGAAGAGAAGTTTTGGTCAATTCTGCACCTAGCCACGCAGAAAATCAGCAACGTCGAGAATTTCATATGGTTTTGGTTAGCTTTTCTGGCTCATTCTTCTTATTAAAGTTCATTTTGAGGTTTGACTGAATCTCCTTTTGCCTCTGCTCTTTTGGTCCTCCCTCAAAATTCGGGCAGTTTGGGAAGCCTTTTCTAGGGAGCCCTTACTGATGGAGTGGTGGGACCTTTCCCAGGGTGGATGCAGCGCACAGACCTTCACCCCACTGCTTTTTAGCTGACACAGTGACCTAAGGAAGCTAGAAGTATATCAGTTGCTAGTGTCACATGTGGAAAGTAGAGCACGGAGTATAAATGCTAACATAAACATCCTTTAATATCGGCTGAATGTTTAATGCAAAATGCCTTAAAAGTTTTTGTGTGCTTTTTTTTTCTGGTGGTTTTCTCTCCCCCCTCCTTCTTTCTGACAAGCTCTGCTGATAATCTCCAGAAGCAGCAGAAATGAAGGAAGAAATGAAATTTTGCATGAAAAAACTTTCAAATCGCAGAAGTGAATTTATATAAGATTTCCACTTCCTTTTTGGTTAAAACCCCTTTTAAACCAAGGAGCTCCACTGTCAGTACTGGATCCAAATTCAAATCATTTCAGCCTGGCCTAATTAAAAAAAAGTCTCCAGGGCTGGTGTCAAGGGACCATACAAAAGTCTAAGGACAGAGCCTATCCCTTCATCAGAAAACAAAGAGAAACCCTGAATATGCATGAAGATGGTCAGGAGCTTTCCCAAGCTCCCACTCCTCTCCTTGGGAAACCAGAAAGTATCAGCTTTAAATCTCATTGGTGCATTAGTGAGACACAGGCAGTCATTGTATGCAAGACCCTTGGTATTAATCACCTCTAGATTTCCCTTTCCTCTTTCTAAAGAGGGGATTTTCTTTTTTTTTTCAATGTCAATAAATAGTCCTGCCTGAGATTAGACTGTCAGGGACATAATGCCAGGAAAAAAGCTGAAATGTCCAAACTGGAGGATCCTGACCTGTTTCCAGAGGCAGCGCTCTGTAGATGCAGGTAACCACTGTGGTTTTGCCCCAGATGCTACAAGCCCTGCTTTATGGCACAGCTGAAGAGAGTGATGGTCCCACTGGTTGGAATATGCAAACAGCTCTAGATTAAAAGAAGCCAGATCACCTCCCAAACCAAATATTGAAGTAGGTCTGGGGTTTTATTTCCATCCCCTTCTTCATCTCACGTTTGTGCTGCTCTAGTCTCGACTGTGTCACTGTCTTCTTTGTCCCCACATCCTGCAAAAGTACTGAGCATCTCAAGCTGTTGTTTGTGTTCAGATTTCTGGTCTGTTTTACCTGCAACATTAATTCAACATAACACCAACAAGTAAGTTTCTGACTATAGACCGATGAGTGCTTAGGTGTCTTTTGGACAATCCTTCACAGTAACATTTTGTTTTGCTTTATGCTTGCTTAGTATGTTTTGGCTGTATTTCTTAATGAGAATAGAAGTCTTCTCCTTGTTTATTTTTTCACGTGGCTGGAAATCACAGTCTCTCACCTATCAGAGTGGTACAACTATGTGAGATCCTGCAGAGATTTTCATTAGAGTGCTGAACATCCAAGAAATTGAGTCTAATCCTGCTCCACCTACCCATTTTACTACCAACCAGAAGGAAGTATTATGTGACATGTGAAGAAAAAAGGAAAATTAAAATGTATTTGAACTTTTCTGAAATTACAGATCTGTTCAAAATACGACTTCCTTTTAAAGGGGGATGAAAAAGAGTGTCTTTTCTGATTACCAGAGTTTATCTTGTGTATTCAGTAACTGGATTGTTAGGGATATCCAACCTGGAGCAATATCCTTTCACCTCGTTTTGGTTTTTCTTTGTTTTATTTTACTTAGTAATTTTTTTCTACATGGGACATGAATTAAAACTGGTCTTTTCAATTATAACAGCTTTGTGATGGGACAGCATGCTCATGCTACTGTATTTTAATATCCTTCTCAAAAATGCCATCTTCTACTCATTAAAGGTAGGTCAGTGACTGAACCTAATAACATATTTGTGGAAACATAAGGAGCTGAAATATGCCCTTGGCTTTTCAGGAAACAGAGGTCTTTCAGACATGCCAGAGAAATGAGATTCTATTTTTCCAAGGCATCAGGTTTTTTTAAAGCAACCCAAAACGTGCATAATCACATTATAGGCAATCAGGGTGCTATTCAGCTACTATATCAAACAGGCATGCCATTAGCACACTGGGCTAATTGCTTGAGCTTTCCTTGACCTGGGACTTCAACATTAAGGCTCTGGGTGGCCAAGCGATTTTCATAATTTTGCCTGTACTCCATGAGCCTAGAGGAAATCAAGGTCTGTGATTGCTTTGGTAATTTTCCTTTCAGAGCAGATTGCTTGATTTGACATTTTAAGTACAGTATCTTGTAACTCGCAGGCAGGGGAACCTTTCAAAGAAACTGCTGTGAGTGCAGTCTCCTGTTTTCCTTGCTAAAACACTCTTCCGTGTCTTTAGAAGAATTATCTTTGTGAGAACACAGCAGCAGATCATGAGAATCGAGTTGCCACTGAGATAAGGTCATGTTATGTAGAAATATGAGCTCCTTAACCTCTGATCTTTCCCCCCATTTCCAATTTTGTAACCTTTTGCTGCGTGTAGTTCACAGTGAAGTCAGGAGAAACGCCTGGATTCCTCTTGGTTTCCCTATCAAGAGCAGGACAAATGTGCTTTTTGAAAATCCACATTGTGCTGCATTACAAGTTTCTTACTGGCTTCTACCAAAGAAAAAGCTTCTTCCAAGTCCTCAGACATGATGATGACAGCCATCTAAAATATCTGCCATTCCTAAAGCCATGCTCAGAAGATAATTTAACTTCTGGCTAGCTCAGTAGCCAACGAAGGCAGCTGCTGACATTTACGCAAAAAGTTTGGGATGGGATATTGTGAAATGGCTGCAATCCTGAAAGCCAGGGAAGGGAGCAGAAGTTGACAGGAAACTTGAATTAAGCGGGGTGTTTTTTTGACTAGAACTTCAGCATGAAGTCCTAAGTGAATGGAAAATCAATAGAGGAGGTTGTGACCAGTGTTGCACCTCTTGGTGTAAACTGATTTGAGCCCAGTACTGGACTGAGAGTTTCTGTTTCTCCCTAGACACCTTTGCTCTCTGTGGTAGGTGGAGAAAGGGAGAAAACCCCTTCCAGTTGGCTGATGCTGGGAAGGTGATTTGCAGAAGCTGAAAATGCAGCTTCTTCCCAAATTGAGAGTTGCTTCTATCCGTCTAATGTCTTTGCTAGTATGCAGTTGACTAAAAAATAGGAAAACAAGGCATGTGAACTGAAAACATATCTAGCAGATACTTGGCTTTAAAATTACCTTGAGCAGCTCGTCAGCAGATCAGCCTCTTCCCTGCTCTCCTCCCCCAGGCTCTGAAATTTTCCAGGGAAATGGGAAAGTTTGGATTTGCACTACGAAATCTGAGGCTGGAACTAAATATGTATAACATACACAAATCAAATTTTCACCTTTTTTTTAAATTTTTTTTTTTTTTAAATTTCATTAGTAGAAGATGTTATAATCTCTCTCTTTTTTTGATCTTCCCTAAGAGCAATTAGATAGGGAACTGTGCTGTGCAGACCCACTTTTCAAAGTGATAGCGTAGCAGGAGGAAAATTACTCTCCTGAAAGCTTTGTACAAGTTGGTGGCTACAGAAAGATTGTTTTAGTGTATAAAGCTGTATCATAAGGTCATACAAATACATTTACTGTATGGGATTAAATCTGAAACATGTACTATAATGTTATTTCATGG
The DNA here is from genome assembly GCA_009867235.2 of Psittacus erithacus. NCBI lineage: Eukaryota > Metazoa > Chordata > Aves > Psittaciformes > Psittacidae > Psittacus > Psittacus erithacus. Next base: position 45,157 of record WYDI02041487.1, read on the forward strand.
CAATATTTCACAATGCCTGATGTGATTCTTTGTGGTTTTACCAGTTCACTAATAACTTTTTGAGCAGGAAAAAGTGATTCTAGGAACTTTCCATGAGTATCTCAAATAAAGTTTATTAAACACAACACATTCTTTATGGTTTTAATTACATCAATGTTTTTAAAATATCAGTAATGGTTAATAATGATTAACGCCCTGTGGTATTCCTTGAATCAGGAATTTTCTGAACTAACTTGTTGATTGCAGCACTGGAAAAGGTGTCTATCTTTTTCTTAGTATTGATCCAACGAAGTGTGAAGTGGGCATATTAAAAGTTTAGCAGAGGTTTAATTACAGCTGCACCGTTCCAATGAAGTGAATGGCAGGAATGACCACAGGAAAATTTATATTGCATTACAGGAAACACAAAAACTAGAAAAATTAATGAGAGTACAGCCAAGAGGACTGGATACACAAAGGACTTTGTGACACAGACTGTGAGGAGAAATATTACATCATTTGCTTGGTTATCCGCTGATATACATGAGTTTAACTGGCAGCTATATTGGACCTGTGATCCTAACTAAGGGTAGAGGGATGGCTATCACACTGTGGTCAGCTGTTAGCGTATGCACATAACTGCTATGTGAGCATCCCTGGTGCAGGTGGAGGTGAGCCATAGCAGTGCCTCATTCAGTGTTGCAGTGCCTGAAAGGTGCACAGAGATGCAGGGAGGCAAGTCTCCCCAATCCTGCCTCTCAATATAAATATACGTTTCAGATATTTAGTTCAGCTGGTTCAAATGAGCCATGGCACTATCAGTTATTTGGTCTCTTATCCCATGAGAGGCTCAGGTTGCGCATAGTGAGAACGGTTTATCCTTTGGTCTAACAGGATAATCTTACAGCTCAAGCAATAAAATCTTGCAGAGCTGGATCCAGAGGTATAAAAGGGCTCCAGCTCTCAACTGGAGCTCTCTTTTATGCAGAAGGATATAAAACCAAGCACGTGTTTGCTGTGCCTTGGCAAGGGGAACACGCTCTCTTCTCCAGGCGACATGTGAGTCTGCTGCTCTTGCCACTATCGTAGACAGTCATCTTCTCTGTAGGAAGAATGGATTTAATTATATCACAGTTTCCAGTTTTATTAATGCTCAAACAATACAAGCATTAAAATGAAATAATATGCCAAGTACTGTAGAGGCCACTGAAACGTTTCCTGTTATTGTGTTTTAATGGAGATTGCAGCAACACAGAGCCGTTCCAAATGACTGCAGCAGAAAATGTCTCTAACCCCCTCCAAGATCTGCAGCTCAGCATAGCTCTCAGGATTATCACTCTTGACAATAGAGTTTCTAGGAATTAATATCTGAGGTGGCAAAGAATTTGCCTAGGAGGACCAGGCATGGCTCAGGCACTTCCTTGCTTTCTGCAAGGCTTGCCAATGAGAAGCAGACCTCATCTGACAGGACTGAAAGCTGCCTGGATGAAGGGCAACAACTTTCCCTACCCACAAAGAAATAACTGAGTTGATGAACAGAAATTATTGACAAATATAGGATATTGAAAAGCCACTACTGTTATGAGAGACCTCAGCTGGGTGGTAAATTTCTGGCAGGAATTGGCAATTTTACCCACTTCCCTGAAGTAGCCATGCTCCCAACACAACAGTATTACTCAAGAGAAGAATGACATATAGCAGAGGCTGTGACTTCCAGCAGCTTTCTTGGAAGATGAAACCAGCCATCCTATTCATTCCTATGAATTTTTATACCAGCTCACAGAATTCTCTATTCCATATGAAATGAGTATGTTAATGCATAGCTGTTTAAAGTCTACTAGCTGCCACTGCTGATTCATATGTGCACTTCTGGAGGACCCCTTCTGAAATATCGGTATCCTTTCAGTCTAGGTGTGGAACCATCCGTAAGGTGGATCATTACCATCAAATCGTCTCCAAAGTAGGGGCCGCGCTAATGAGAAATGCAGATGCATTTCACTGACTCCAATGGCAAAGCTCCATGAGGATAGGATTTCCTGCATTGCAATTCAACCAAATTCACACACAAAACCTCTAACAGAAAAAAGTCTCTTCTATACTTTAGTCCCATTCTTCTACTAGTCTTTGATGTTAACTTAATCTTTACATCCTATCTGACCTTCTTTATTCATCCACCTTTACTGCAATGAAAATGAATCTTTCAATCATTTCAGGTCAATATATTGCCCTGGAACAAATTCAGGGAAACATCTATGAAGATTGTTTCCTTCCATAGACATCAAGTGGTTTCCATGTGCAGGCTCATGATGCTTTTCCAAGAAATTTAAATTCAGTTAGAATAAATTGCAGACCTTTGAATATAGCACTGGAATACAAGTGGAAATTACAATGCTCTCTATTTACATGGAGACTCTACAAATAATGAGTCAACAGTTGCTTTATCGTGAATTGCCTAGGGTACCTGCAAACCTTTTGGGTTTTTTTGGATTTGCTGTCACTACTTTAGCTGACAGGGGCTAGGGATGGGTTAAACCATAATTTCATAGAGTGAAGACCCCAGTGATAAACAGAAACTGAGCTGGTTACAAAAAGTGGGCAGTTTGAAAACTTTTATTAATAATTTCCTTTTACAATAGTTAGTCCTTGGCCATGTGGCAAATGATGTCTGGTCTATACAAGTGAATTTGTTATGGCAGGAGAAAACAGCAAAGGGCTCAGGTTATATGTTTATTATAGCATATTCTAGTTATAAGATGCTTTGGAATAGCTGGAGTAAAACCAGACACCTGGGACATCCCAGGGTCTTTGGACACTTTCAGAATATCAGTAATCTACTCTTCATCAAGCTGGGGAGATGATGGGGTGTTTTGTGCAACTGGGAAACTTGGTGACGGACTGTATAAAATTCATTTTCTGTAATAAAAGTAATTGGCTACACACAGAAGTCAATCTCATTTTTGCCATTTTCCTTCTCCTCCTGAACTACTGCAGAAAAGATGTCTATGGACAAGCCGTGAAGAGTTAAGCCCTCAAGCACTGAAAACAGGGTGGGGATCTATCCTGTTGCTGGATTTTTGCAAGTTGTGAGTAGTGCAGGAATTAACTCTGCAAAATACGCATGTTTGCAATGAGTAAGGCTCTATCTTTATGTCTTCAGTAAGTACAAAGAATTAATTTCTCAAAATCTTCTTTCCTTCCAGCTGGACGCTAACAAGGATTATGTAGTCAGTGCTGCACTTCAGGACAGAAAGAATTGGAAGGAAAATCAACTACAGAGAAAACTGGCAGAAAATAAGATGGGCAAGCGCATAGGCGATAGAAATCACATGTAAGAAAAAGGGGGAATAATTGTGAAAGAGAGCCAGACTGCATACAGTAGTCTTAGTGTTTGCACTGGTTAAACCCCTTTTATCTCACATTCATAAACACAGGCTCTCTACATGATATAAAACACATTTAGCTGTCATTGAAATGCTGTGATTTATGGAACAAGGCTGTCCCTAAGAGGGTAACAACACTTAGTGCTTATTTTGGCAGGTGCACTAATTCAAACTGCTGAGCAGCTCAAAGAACAGCTAATGCTAATGACAAAAGGTTAATGATTTTCTTTACTTCTCCTTTATATATATATATATATATATAGGAAATATTTGTTCAGTTTCGGCACTGCTTCATATATGACCCCAGCTCTATCCAAGCAGATGTCAGCTCACTTTGCATCTGGCAAAGGCAGCATTTGAAGAAAATATTATTCTAGTTTCAAACATGACTAAATAGCCATCAACGGTGCTGGGCTAATGAAGACACATCTACAGACCTTTGTCTTTCTTTTATGTTTGCATTTAACAAGTGATAAATGATGATCTATTACCCTAGTAAATGGAAATGACAGGTCCAATAATAAAATTAGCATTAAATATTTTCTCTTGACTATTTATTTGTCTTTCAGTTCTGGCTTGAATTTTTAATTTCTCCATGACCCTCTAATGTACTTGTTACATGAAGCTTCTTCTGGCTTAACAAACTTGGAGACTTGTCTGTAACACCTTAAATGAGCCTATGCTCTCTGCTGCTTGCTAACTGTGTGAGTTATCCCAGTACCTATAAGTGTCTGTTGTCATGTTTAAAAAGACGGAAACGTGTATAGTCAAGTCCTGAACCTACTTTCTGCACACATCAAAACCCTGATTGCTGAAAGCCGGACAGAAAATAATGCCTGTCCAAGTCTTACATGAATGCTAATTGCAGAAAGAGTCCCTGTTACACCCTGTCTAAGCCGAAGCTTTCCACAGGAAGAGCAGTGTCCTTTACATGTATCATATTTATTGGCACAGAAGATACCTGGGGTTCAGATAACCCATCCTGGAGAGCAGCAGCAAAAGTGAACCAGGGATCTTATCCTTTCCAAAACTGTGTTTTTAAAACTATGGGATATAGTTTGGCATGGTGTCCGAGGCTGACCTATGAGAGTCTGAGCACTGAGATACCCACTCTGACCTTCCCACGGCATGGGAAACCAGAGCTGAATCGGGGTAGCCCTAACCATGGCTTGGGCCTCAAGTGAGAGGAAGAGGACACATTCCTGGGCAGTATGTCAGCCATTCATTAAGCCACATGTCTGAGCCAGGTTCCTTGGTGTCTTTTGTGGGGTACAATCTTCTTTCACTTCCTGCCTTACGTTGATGATGATGATGAGCATCAAACATCTGCCCATCTGCACTGGGAGCAAATAGGCGTAGGAGAAAGCACTAGGAACTCTGCATAGGACTTACTGGGCACAGCACTGGGAGAATTAAAAAAAGAAAATAAGAGGTTTTAAACCCTTTTAAGAGCTTCAGAGAACAGATCCCTCAAGATGCAATGCTTTATTGTCACTGTCAGCACGTGAGTGCTCACAGGAGTCCTGTGCTCAAACACAACAAGGCCAGTCATCTGCCAAAGGACAAAAAATCTCAGGCGCAACACTATCAAAAGCAGCAGAAAAGTCCAACAATAACAGCAAAGCAACAAAATCCTGGCCAGCAGTGAAAAGTAGGTCATTTTGAACGCATCCAAGAGCCGTATCTCCACAAGGAACTGGATGGAAGCCAGAAAGACATTTGTCAAATTAATCATGGGGAATCGGGTGCCTGTACCCCTCCCTGCCCTCCTCATTAACCTCTGGCATAAAGGCAGGTTCGAGACAGACTTCTAATAAGTGTGCTTTTTCCTAGATAGTCCAATATTATTACTACTATTACCCAAACCACAGTGTTACTCACAGTGAGGGCCATGTCCCCCTTGCTCAGCCAAGTTATCTCTGATACGGAGAGGGGAACTGAGGAGTTGGTTACACCGCTGACTCTTCTGGATCTTCTGGCTCAGCACATGCAAAACTGCTTAAGGTTCAGCTCTGGCCCCAGCTGGACCATGCTGAGGACTAGCAGAGCATCAGGGTGGCTGTTCGCATCATGAACCAAACCTGCCTCAGGACTTGTTTAGAGCTGGAAAGCCCTACAAGCAATTTCAGCTGGAAAGTCCCTACAAGCAATTGCAAGTACTTGGTAAATGTCTCATGCCAGAAGAATTCTCTGCCAGAAAAATTGTGTTACATTATCCCTTTTCAATGCTCTTTGAATAGGTTTATATCTGGAGTGGTTGCATTGGGAAAAGCAGAACTGAACAAAAAGCCCCTGGGATTTAATGAGTAGGTGATCAGAAAGCTCAAGTCCACCAGCTATTTACTAGAAAGGAAAGAGGAAGCCTGGAAAGCATTAGTGACAGAAAGACCATCAGACATGAAAAGTGGTATTTTTTAATACCAAAGTTATCAGCAGAAGAGATCCGTAAAGTTTACAAGGAGAGTTTTAACAGTGATATCACAGCAGGAGTTGATAAGTAAAATGTGTGTAAATTTAACATTCTTTTTTTCCCACCACTGGCCTGTATTTCCCTCCCACCAAAGTCAAGGGTTATTTTGGTTTTACTTAAACTTTTTTTTGAAGGATTCCTTTCTGAGAAAGATGAGTAGATGATAAAATAGGTGAGAGGATGACTAAAGCACTGCATGAAAAAAAAGATTATGGGCACAGGGTGTAACATTTGGTAATGCTCGAAAGCGTGGATGCCTAGGAAAGAAAAAGACAGGCTAACCATTTTACTCAAGAGCAAAGAGAAGGATGGAAATCTGCATGCTGTAAGTGAGGCTTGATCCAGGAATCAAAATCCATAAAACATATTAGTTCTAGGGTGAACTTAATAAGGAGTCTAGTCCAGGTTAGCCAAATATCTGTGGCTTCAATAGAAGCCTTTAGGAAAATATGCAGCCACTAAGCCATTTTTATTCAGTGTCCTCTAGACATAAAATACTTTCAGCTGTTTAAAGCTAGTTTTATACTCCCACACCTCCTGACCTGCTTTACAGGGCAAAATAGAGAATAATGAAAATTGCCACCTGCTTTTGCAGCCCCTATGGCCCTGGTACCAGTTGCTTTTCACTGGGCACATTTCTTCCAGCTTGTCCATCTAGGTAAGAAAACCTGTGCCGTTGAATTCATTCTGTGTTAAAAAGAAAAAAAAGAGAAAAAGAAGAAAAAAAAGAGAGGTTTTCATGAAGCTTTTTGCATGGAAAATCCCAGAGTGAAGTGTTTGTTACCTCTTTGAAGGCAGATACATCAATAAGTCGCTGTAACTAATAATCGTGTGATATTGAAAGAGTGCAGAATTTACTGGTGCAGTGGGATTACTTTTGTTAAAGCAATAATGCCTCATTTGTTCTTATGACAGAGCTTTACAACAGTTACACAGGCAAGTCTTTAACATCCATCAACATTACTGTCTGGATTGTATTATCTAGGAAATCCCAGAGTCACTAGCCTACAGGTTGAATTAGCTGCAAATTCATTTCAGATTAGAATCCCTTTTGTAAATGCTGCAGTCACTCAGGCAATACCTCGGAGAAAGCAGGGGGATGTTATTGAATTTTGTGTTAATAACTCTTTCCCAGCCTTTAGTTTTTGGGGTTTTTTTGGTAACCGCTGCTTCTTGAAAAGCATTAAGGCATTAAAGCCGGCTTTAAAATAACAGCAGCAAACACTTTTCCAAAAAAAACCTCTCTTCGTATCCTTCCTGCAGGAATTAAAGCCTTTCAAATACAATCTGTAGCATATCTGTCCCTCATTTCAGGTGTTTCAATAATACATCATCATACAGACCCAGAGCAAATCACCCAAAGATTCCTTTCATTTTTTGGACATGCTTCTGTACAGGCTTTCTCAAGCCAGCTTTGCCCAGGAACCTTCTCTGTACCTTGTCCCTATCTAGTACACCTTGGCTGGACCTCACCTTGCAATGCACGAAGCAACGCAACTGTTCATCCCTCTGCAGGGTGAAAAGATCTCAGGAAGGATGAGATGATCTTTTCCCTTCTGACATGGCTCTTTGCACCATGAAAACCTGCTTTTGAGGGACCTGTTTTTTTTAAACATTGCTGCAGTGCATATAAGAATTAAACCAAGAATAAGGGTCTTATTGCAGTCTTTCTGGTGTAAATGTAGAAGTATATTATGGATCAGATCTGGGTTTCCCCTGGGTTGCGTTTGGATCTCTCTTGAATTTTGCTTGTAAGTTGTATTCCAGCAAAAAGCAGCCTGCAGGCAGAAAAGTGCGTATGTGAGAATGTTTGAAGAGAGCGAAATTTGAACTCCAAACTGCAAATATTTACAATAGAATCCTGGTTCAGAGGATTACACTGAGACAACCTCAGGGCAGAGCCGACACCAGGACCGCTCAAATGTCACCTACAGCGTTTGGATTTCAAATCATCGTTGACAAACTCCTCCCAGACGATCCTCAGGCTGATGTGTTTTTGACTATTCAATTTGAACAAAGGCTTTTACCTGAAAATTCACTTGTTGCCCACATTACTCATGTGAATTGCTTGCTTGGCATCTTGTTACAGATAGAACAGTGAAATCTGAATTCAGGAGCAGATGCTCACATTTGACGTTCTTCTTAAGGGATCCCTTCTGTGCAAGAGAGCACGAGCTTGGTTTAAATGCCCCATTAAAGTCTGTGTTGAGAAAATCCAGGCTTTTGAGTCTTTAAATTTCTAACCTGCTATGGTAGCATTTTTTGTTTAACGTAAACTGCTGCTCTCAGAGAAAAAAAAGAAAACAAACTCCTCTCTGTCCTTTTTATAAACTAGTTTAAAGCTTTAATGGAACAATTTTAAGTGAAGAAATAGTTGTTATTGTGTAAGAAACTACTGAAGAGTCTGTTTAACTTGAAACCTGTGCTGAAGCCCCAGTCTGTTCTCTCCAAGGCTGTAGACATCATATGGGAAAATGTAAGTGCCACCACTGTTTTTCCTACCAAAAATTAATTCTCTTTTTCCTAGAAGCAGGTTTTATCCTGTGGATTTCCTTACACAAAGAGCATTTTTTCCCCTGATTTGGTATGAGCATGTTTCAGGTGAAGCACCCTGTTTACTGGGGACATAAAGCCCCAATTCCTACCCAAGACAGGGAGGTCTGTGCAACTGACCCCTCTCCCGAGACACACACACTTGCAGACACAGGAATAATGGCTATTTTAGCCTGTCATTCTCTGCAGCCAAAATCTCACCTCTGTTCACTGAGGTCTTTACATAACCTGACCTCCAGAAGCCAATTACATCTGTTTTCTTTGTGCTCATGTGTTTCTAGTATTGACACCAACTTCGCTTTCAACAAAGGGTGGGTTCCCATGAACTCCGTCCTTTATTACCAGCTGGTTCTTATTAGAGATTAACCAATAAAAAATGAGTAATACAGTCAGCAGTGTGTTCCTACATGTAGCACTTTTCCATGTGTTTCAATTTACCAATCAACCAATAAAGCCCTGCCCTCCAATGAACTGCATTCCATACCTCACATTTTTTGCTTATTTTGATAAATGTAGCTTTTCATAGATAAAAAGGGCAAGAATCTGGCTAACACTGTCTACTGTTAGCTGGAACATTGATGTTGGTTAGATGAATTAGGGAATGCTGCTTGATCTTTTCTCTGACAGCTTATTATGCTTTGGTTCCTGGGCTTCTAAAATTTCTCTTGCAAAGCTCCCCGTCACTGTGCTTAGTTAAAACTTGTTAAAAAATTAACAAACCCAATTTCAAGCTTGTTTTGCCTATTTCCTTCAGCTCTGAGCAGTCAAGGGAGATTTTGAAAGGATACATTCTCTTTGCTGCTGTTTCAGAGATTTCTGCAAGCTAAAATTCTTTATCCAGCGTTATGTGAGGTATTAAAGGGTTCAGACCTGAAAACAGCAGTTCATAAAATGGGTCATTTCTAGAACAAACTTTTGGGAGGGAAAGTACAAAAAGCAAACAGCAACTTAATGGATTCCTCAATGAGAGAATCCAGTTGCACTATTGTGAGGTTATTCTTTGCGCAGTATCTCCTCTCTAGAACACCCTTACACATGTACTTTATGCTGAGCATTAAAACACTTGCACTCAAGCCAGTAAAGAGGTGACATGCTTAAACATAAGCACATGCATAACGGTTCATTAATTTTCCTTGCTTAACAGGACTAGTTGAAGCTCTGTTGCATCTCTGGTGTCAGTGGAGAAAGATCATGATCCTCCCTGGGACCAGGTATGCAAGCACTATCATCAGGATTCTGTTGCACTTCACAGGCAGAAGAGCCTTGGATATAGCAATGCTGAAGTGTCAAGCCTACAGAGTTTAATTTAGACTCCACTGGTATGCTATGAAATTTTAATTTCAGCATGTTAGTTTTCTCATTGGCAGAGTGTTATTAAAAATGTGCCCTACTTGTACAAAACTGTAGTCTATGAAGGACTACCCACGTCTCCCACCCATAAAACAATCCAAGTGGCATGAATGTTATCAGACCATTTAATACTCCTAAATAGGCTTTCCCTTTGACACTGAATTCTGAGCTTGGCTTCATTATCACTTTTCAGCAGGAGAATGAAGATACAGTAAATCTTTCTATTAAACCAAGCTGCTGAAAAGGGAACTTTATTGTTTTAAGGTAGTTCAAAGTAAGCTGAAATACTCCCTGTAGAAATAGGCAGGAACTCCTTAAACCCCCCTAAGGTGTAAATGTGCTAACTCAATGCCTTGGTGCCTCTGACTCCTTAGCTACCATTTTCCCATTGCAGGAAGGGAAGGTTCACCCTGTAGGTGCACATGATCCAGAAAGTCACTGGAAGTTCATCATGTAAGATATGGAAACCCGACCTTGACGCCACCCAGCTATCAACAAACCTGGGATTTCCCAGTGTGTCTCAGAGATATCTTAATTCTTTTAGACCTTCAGGGCTCAATTCACACAAAAGCACCAGCCATGTGGTTTCAGGTGACAATCAAACTAACAGTCACAAACCCTCACTCAGCTCTAAAGACATGAGGGCTTTGCACCTAAATGTGTTCTACAGCAGTTACTGCAACTTCAGAAAGCACCCATCAGAAAATATAACCTAGAAACAAATTAAATACATTCAATGAGGCCTTGAGCTTTTTCTTTTTCTTTGGGTATTTTAAGAGGAATTGCCAGTCCTGTTGAACTTAAGGACAAAACTTTTACTTCCAAGTAAGCCCCAGCAAAACAGGGAAAGGTGTGGATTTATGTCCCTACAATTATTCTGTATAAATCACAGTGTAGGCATTCCTTCCAAAATAAGAGAGTTTTGGCTCTGCCTAAAGCACACCCTTGAACTGTCAGCCTTGAAGATGAGATTCCCTTTGCTGTCTCCTCTTTCATTGCCTTCTCCTAAGGCACAAAATACTCTTTCTAGGTGTTTTTCTTTAGGGAACACAGCCTGATTCCCATCTGTTGATGTGACAAATAACCAAGGCCAAGATCCTAGAAGGACATAACAGATGATGAACCTATTGCAACTTCTGTAGGCAGTGAGTTCTCCTGCTACCAATGGGGTAAAACAAGCAAAATTGGTCCATCTCTCTGGTGTTTTTCAGAGGCAGGTGATATGTTCTTGGAACCAAATTCTTCATTTCTAGTTGCAGTTAAGGGAAAAGGTCAAAAATGAGCTATTTCCCATCCAATACTCTTTCCAGTGCAATCCTCAATGGTGAAATTGCATCCTGTGCCCAGAGTGTTGCCTCAACTTTCCATGAACCATGTCCTTCCAGCTCACTCGCAAGCGTGCTGAAGCACTATGCCATGGCTTCCTCCAACCCACAAGAGTAGTTTAACTTAAGTGCAGTAGTTATATGGCAAATACATTCCATTTAATAATTGATTAAGTCTTATGTGAAAAATAGAGAGTACTGCAGAAGATTCATTTCCAGAAAGGGATTTTTTTTTAATAATTAGAATTAGATTCTGGGCTGGAGAGAAAGCTGGGGATGGTTGATAACGTTTTGACAATGATGACTGAGGCTTTAGGAAATAAATGCAGCCAGGATTATTGAAGTCTTTTCAGCAGCAAAGCCTCCAATTCAGTGGAAGCATATGAAAAATATTTGCCTTTTTCAAGTCACCTAATCACTCTGGAAAGCTGGCAGAAGTTCAAGTGATGTACACTTAAAATGTCAGGCTAAATTATAGTTTTCGACCTTTAGAATGTGCTGTAAAGAATAATTCATTTGTGTTTTTCAGTTGAAAAAATTTTGTACCTTAAGCTTCTTTCTGTATTACCTGTTTTTGTTCTTTATGTCAAGGAAGTAATGAAATAAATAAATAGATGAATAACAGGCAAATCAGAGGAGAAAATGAAGTGGCCGCACATTTTCTAGAGACCAGCAAATACGAAGGAAGGAGAAGGAAATGTTGAAGAAAAAAGGGCCAAGTTCTGCCCATAGCACTAAGGATGTGACATAAGTCCCAGGTAAATCAACAGCACAACAAAGTACTTGAGTGTACCCTCAGCTTCCAGCACAAATGTTTTTCATTTCAGCCCATGAGATTTAAGCATCTTGCTGAACTGGTCTGGGAGAGGTAGTCAGTTTAATAAACTCTTATCAGTGCCACAGAATAGCAGTATTATTCAATGGGTTGGTTCGTGTGCTAAGGGATATTAAACACCCTCTCTTTGAACAGAACTAAACACTTTAAACTGTTGTTTAAATCACCAGCTAGTTCTGAATTAGTGTGAGCTGTTACTCGGCAGTGGTGGGGGAGGATATTGATAATACACATTCACATGTATGCTCAGAGCTGCACAATGACTCTTTTCACCGTTGTTCAATGCCTCCTGTGAATGGATATTGGTACCTCCCTTCCTTTGCTGACCACTCGGTTTGCTCCAGCCTTTATTCTAATTTCCTGCAGTCGCTGCCACCAGGAATATGCATGACTCTGCTTGTCCTACAGCACCTAATAAGTGAGGCACACACATCTCTGTCTGTGGTCCCCTCCTTTTCTTCCTCCCCTGCTGCAGTCAAAACTGTACTACTACCTGAATTCAAAATACAGCAAACACCCATCCTATGGCTTGTTGGTGTCTGCTGAAGCATTATATCTTCCACAGAAAGAGCCTAAACTGATATCAGTGCTACCTCACTTTTTTTGGCTTCTTGTTGCAGTCATAGCTTCACATCCACACTGTACTTTCCCCACAGTCCCTGGCCCTGAAGAACCATGTCACCCACAAAGGCTTTCATTCCTGATTGCTTCCATTATACACCCTTGGTTGTGGCAACTGTTTGTTGCCATTGTTATCCAGCCTTGTTCTTCCCCGCAAAGGGAACAGAATTAAATGAAATGCTTCATTTCCAGTTTCAATTTATTTGGCTTTTTATTCCAGCCATTGGAATTCCGGTGTCCTCTCTCAGCCAGATTAAAGAGGCCTTTAATATATGTTATTTTTCCTTGGTGAAAATACTTACATGCTGTAATCAAGACCCTGTTTGATCTTTTTAATAAACTGAACAGACCAATTTCCTTAAGTATATCCCTATCAGGCCCCTCCTACATTTTAAACAAACACTTTTTAATAGGAAAGCTGTTTTTTGCAAAGCAGCCTGCTCAACTTTCAACACCCATTCAAGACTCTTAGTATATCTTCTTCAAAATACTAACCCAAATGCCCCAAAAGACATTTTGAGGCTGGATTGCCTCAGCTGCTTTCCATCCCTTCTGCCTTCAAGCTGAAGAGATGCCATCTGGCAATGGAGTTTTGGGCAATGAAGTCATGTAGTTTTGCACACCCTTTTGGGATTTGTAAGATGGGACTAACTGCAGTTGTTATGCGCACCCTCTGAGTTTTCATCAGCCCTGGTGCCCATGATGGCTGCTGCTTCCCCAGCTGCCCCATTGGATGTGCCACTGGAAGTCCACACCCTGTGCATTCCCAACATAGGGGCCACCAGCATCCACCACTGACAGTCCTGCAAGGAAGAACAGCAGAAAAAATGGACACAACATAGACTGTGTCACCCTGAAAGCGGTGTCACTCCTTCACACCGATCAACAGCAGGGCCCTGCGACAGCTATAAAGAAAGAGAGAAGGAAATGCCCTGGCGCCGCTGAGGTTTGTGTAGGGTGACCCCACAGCTGTGTGCCCGAGATGCTGGCAGGGTCCCTGGTCCCAGATAGGCTGTGGGGGCTGCGGGGCATGCTGGGGATGAAGTGTGGGGTAAGCGGAGGGCTAGCAGAAAATAAATCACAACGCCTTGGTGCTGTCACGCTCTGCCCCAACTGGTTTCGACAAACAAAACTTCACTGTCCACTGACAAGAACAAATAAACCGAGTCAGGAGAGACTGAAATTCACAGGGGATCTAAAATATTTACCTTGATACCTTATAAGGCTAATAACCACTTCGCTGCTTTACAGCCACTGACAGAAGGAAAAAAACCCACAACCAAACAAAAAACCAAACCAAAATCCTACACAGAATGTTTAGGGCTTTTGACTAGTCCAACCTGTCCTGGCAAAAGCATCAAAGCAGGATTAGAACAAGGTTTTAATTATACATGCTTTCCTCCATCCCGCCCCCCTTTCCCTTTCTCCCCTTCAAATCTCTTGCGTTTGATTGTAGAGATCAGTGCAGTCAGCCAGATATTGCTGCTAATATAAATGATTTCATTCAAGCTCCTCCACCAAAGACACAACAAGCATTTTAAAAGCTGTAGTGCATGTTCACCAAGCCGCTTTCTTTCATATTTTTGCAAACCATGTTTTTCAAAATTACCTGTAAGGGTCAGAAACTCATGCATGCCAACTGCTCCAGACAAATAAATAACCCACCCTGGGAGGAAATATCCGTCATCTCCTGGATATCAAATAAATCTTGCTCCCCAGTGTTTAGTTGGGTTCTATACTGGTTTTGGCCAGTGCTCCTCAGCAATAAAGTAATGGTAAATAAAAATATTGGATACATTCGCTTATTTAGTAAGTATAAAACATGGCAAACTACAGGAGGGAATAACTAAATTTCTTTGTGTTTTTTCCTTGACTGCACAATTGCATCAAGGCCTTAAGTAGACAGTCGAGATAGCTTGAATTTAAGTTCCTGAAGCAGCACCGTGATAGATTTGCGTCATCTGTGAACTGGACACAGTGGGTTAATTGTAGCACTGACACACCAGGGATTACTTACTTGTGTTGATCAAAGGAAACTCATCCAAAAATGGGTGAGGCTGGAAGGGATTTAAACCATGGATGGGTCTGACAGTTCAGGCTGATCTCAGTGGAAGAAATTGGGTGTTTCACTGTGCTGTGCATTAGGCAAATATTCAAATATGGAGCCTTATGCTGAACTCCGGATTTTACAGTTGGGGTCATATTCTCCATTAAAAGGAAGTAAAAGATTTTAATTTACTGGGAGTTCAGGTCAGATTACAAACTCAAAACTAACTTTGCCAAAATGCCATTTTCTTTAAAGATAATTTCCCTCCACTTCCGCAAAAACTAGTTTGGTATCATGTTCATGAGGATGAGGAAAGGGAAAAATCCTGTCCGAACAGTTCTCTCAGTGTCAGGGTGACCCTGCTTTCTACAGCCACAAAATATGCCTGATTAATAAAGGTGAAAAATTCCCCAACATGAAGCACAAAACCAAAATCAGAATTAAATAAATCCTTTGGTTTTCTGTTTCTCAGACCTCTCATGTATTTTTTTAAGTCAAGTATCTTCCTCATGTAGTCTCTCCTATTATTTTAAACTGTGCGTGACTTATAGTTGTGCTGGACTACCTTCACCCTGAGCGTGAAATTGTGGATTATAGGGCTACTGTACATGGATTTATTGCTAAAAGTACCAGCTCTGCCCGTGTATCCTGTTTTCATTAGCAGTTAAAAAGAAGCAATTGCGTGTGTGTGTAAACACATTTAAGAAAACCCACTTATTTTCCTTCTTTGTTTTTATTTTCTTTTTTAATCAGAGATTAAAGTTTTGGTTGGCTTCCCATCCCCAAGTCTCTGTAGATGCACTATAAACCGCTGCCAGCAAGCTGGAGGTTTGTTACTGCCGTTTGTCATTACCAGCCATCCCAGATTAGAAGAATGCCCTCCCACGTGTCTTGAAGGCGCCCAGCCCAAGGGTCTTAATTAACACCACAGTAACGGGCTAGGCAGCCACATTTTTTTTGCACCTCATGATTTTCAAATGCTCAACTTCTCAGCCTAATGACATGACCATAGTGCATTTAATCTGCTTTCTTTTTGCAGGAGGACAGTTTTTTAGATGACATTCACCTATATAAAGGATAATGCTCCTGCTGCTCCTGTTCTCTCCCTTCTAGCCACACATGTGTCTATCTTGGAGCCATTCATTACACCCCTAAATCCTAAATCCAGGATTTTTTGGGGAGTGTGTTGAATGTCTTTCAAATTTCTACCATTATGAATACAATGAGCAGTGGAATATTAAAAGTAATGATAATTAAATCATGTATTAATGGTGAAGGCAGAAAGGATCATGAGACTAACTATATTTTTAGGCAATAGAAGACTTAGAGTTTTTTGTTTAACTAAGATGACAGAGTCACTATTATACATCTTGAATACACAGAATTACTGGAGTAGGTAGCAAAGTCAAGAATTAACCAAGGGGAGTAGCAGCATAACAGCTCATTTGGGGCATACTGCTCTCTGTAGAGCCCACTCACCTACAGGCTGCATGGGAACAAGTGATGCTGAACACCACCCCTCCCACAAAAAAAAACCCCAAACAAAGAGGATTCCTAGATTTAAAAAGAATGGAAAATATTTTGGTAAATAATTTTATTTTGGAAAACAATTTTTTAACAAGAGCTGGTCTGAGAGGAAATTCCTCTGGGGAAGTCTGAAGAACATTTACCTTTTTTTTCTCTTTTTCTTTGGTCTGCATCTGCAATGGAAAACACTGTCACTGGAAGATGGCGTCTGTGCTAGCCCCAAATGCCAAGCTGAAAGCTAAAGAATGTGCCTCTAATTCCAGCAAAAGGCCTCACTGAAAAGGAGATGTTTTCATTTCCCCTGAAGTTTATAGGGTGTATTTCATCCCCAGCCATTTGGGGTCATTCCACAAGCCCATTCTTTAAATTTATGATCATTGGTTGGTATTTGTGTTTCATGAGGACTGAGAGCCAACTTTCTTGCTCTGGAGGCTCACGGTGTGAACGCCTCCAAAGGAAGGGAGCACCAGTGGCCCCAGGAACACTCATCTGCCTTTAGCATTTCCTTTCCCTCTGCAAATATATTTCTCTCCAAACCTGGTGGGAATGCTGTAATATTGTTCACTGAGGAGGCTGGGTAGGCAAAGGGGACAAAACGCTCTGGGACAGCTGGAGAAGGGTAAAGTGGGGACAGAGCAGCCCCAACTGTTGCACTAAAGAAATAAGACCAAAACAGATTTTGCAAGAGCTATCAGGAGGAATTGCAGTAGATCATGGTCAGTGCCATATATCACTTCCAGCAGAAAGAAATGATAGTTTGTGTTGTAGATATCTTGCAGGTCAATTTAGAAAGCCTTATTCATGAAAGTGACAGGGTGTTTAATAATAACAGCTTACCATACGCCGAATATAGGTGAATTGTTGGAGTAAGACTTGCATTTACAGAAAACCCATGGCACAATGGGCAGATTCCCACAGACACTATGTCACTGCATTTCATGTGTCTACAGAGCAATGTTCCTTGGGAGCAGCTCTTGGGTTGTGTAAATATTATTGAGGACTATCAGGAGAGAAATCCAGGATCCGCTACATAGGATATTTAGGTATTTGCTGCTGCTGCCAGACAGTCCCACTGGCTGCTCACAGGCAAACAGGGACACTTGGCCTTTGATGGAGATTTAGATGAAATTTAAACTACAAAGGGGTTAAATTTAAAACCAAGTCCATGTCTTCTTCAAAGCCTGCCTGACCCTTTCCTTTGCATCCTTTTGGTTTTCCACTGACAGGGCCCTTGGGAGCAGGGGGGCTAGGGCTCTGCCAGGTCCATGGCCCAGTGATGAAGGCTGGGGCCAACTCATTATTTGCATGGTCCAACTGGGAACCATCTTTCAGTTTTTCCTGACAAGGTTCCAAGCAGCCTTTTGCAGACACAAGGAGGAAAACAGTCCTGTGGTGCAATTTGTCCATCAGTGCAACCTGTTATTAAGTCATCCATTGCACACTGCTCCTTCTCCTTTGCTGTCATGTCCCTGCTCATTTTCATGCCTCTAATTTGTCATTCCCAAGCAGGCTGAGAATGCTGAAGAACGGGGACTTATTTTTTGAGTTGGCTTGTCTATTTTCACCCCAAAGCATTTCTGCCATCACTCCTCCCACTGAGAAATCCCACCTCACTAGTTTCTGTGTGACAAAGCAAGCTGTATCTAGTTGTGTTGGTTCATATTGTCCTCATCAACCAGCTGTAAGAAAGGATCATCTAGAAGGAAACTACTCTGTTGTAACAGAGAGAGCCAGAGATAGTCAAGAAGAGAAAGTCTGGCTGCCTTTGCTGCCCCAGAGTTTGCTTCCATTAAGTACAGCTTCAGGTCACTGGTCTGGGAAAGGGCTCAAGTCTCAGAAGAATGATATTTCTACTACCAACATTAAAAGATAAAAAAATAATTCTACCTAATTCTTTTTTACCCTTTTTAGTCTATTAATATACCCATCTAGATACACACTGTACCCATCTTGTTAGATTCCCTGATTACCTTTTCCCACAGTTGGACTGGGAGGTAAATAATATGACTTTACAGCACATACTTTTGCTACAACAGACCCTCATCTTACAAACACTCATGCGAGCTTGAATTTAAGTGTGTATTTGAGGGAAGAATTGAATCAGAAATCACACAGTCTCAATGGCAGTCTTTATCCCTCATACTTAGCCTAAAACAAGCAAGAAGGTCAAAGTGACTAATGGCAACATGCATCTTCTAATAGTTCTGCAATATGTCATCATCAATTAAAAAAGCTGAGTGACATTTTACAGGGGATTTTTTTGGTAAAAATACATGGATGATTGATAGTTTAAAAATGTTACATTTGATATGCCTCCTTCCATGATTTTAGGGAATAGCAAATGTCTTATGATATGAATAAACTCTTTGCATAAATTGAAAAAAACCGAGACAATTAAATAGCAGGATCACATCCTGAATAGATTTCTGAGGCTAAAATCAGTGCCTGAGAAATATTCCAAAATTCCATGATCGTTTACCAAATGGCTGGAGCTTCAGACATCTGGAATTTAAAATGTTTAGCTTCTCTTCTCCATAAATTTTAGCCACCTCAAGGTCTTTCTGCCACAACTACAACTTTTCTGACATGTTTTAGTGCTTGAGGTTAAAAATCACACTTTACCTCAGCTCTGTCAGTGTCAGATTTGTGGAGGGTAATTCTGTTGGACAAGATATCTTTGAGATTGCCTAAAAATCTGTCACTTGGGGAAGAAATAAGGTGTTTTCACAGTCCCTTTGAAGAAGAAGCTATTTAAGTGAACAAAAAGGGCTGTCTCAGCTTGCAACTGGGGAAAATAAAAGTAAAGCTAAATTACCTAAACAGCATCTCAGATCTTTGCAATATGGCATTGCTTTGCAGCCAGATTTAGCGAGTTGATTAGAATCCTTGTCAGGGTTAAGATCAATCACATAGAGTCTTGAGCAAAAATTAGTGGGTAAGCCAATTTTTCCAGAAATCTCCAGAGACTAGCTTTAGGAATGATTCCATTCTACTTAACACTCCACGACACATTTTCACAAAGCTTTCCAGTCATTTCAACATCCAGCTTTAATGGGTGGTATTTCTTATTTTGACTGGTACAAAGTTCGTCTATACATCTGTTAATGTGTGCAAAAGGCCTTTGCCAAAACCTTCTTTTCTCTCTAAAGGTTAGAAGGAATGTCCTTGCTCCCATGTCATGATCCATATGCCATCTTTGCTTTTGTCAGTGCTTTGTGTGTTTCTCTTGTAAAACTGCGTCCCGATTAAACTGAAGCAAGAAGGTGAATAATTGGCATTTCAGTTCGTGGCTCAAACACCTGAGTTCTTAGCAGAAAAAATGAAGCCCAGTCCCTAAGGAGCGTGATTGGTCTTAATTTAGCTGAGTTCCAAGAAAAACTTGAAGTGTGGTCTTTCTGTAGAGAAACCTTCTAGAATTATTGCCTCTGAGTCTGGTTAGGGTGAAATTTAGAGCTGCCATAAAATACATTAGTGTTGATTGGAGTAGTTTATTCTTCCAGCTTGTCTTGCAGATGAGACAAGACCAGAGATGCCCTTTATGCTTGTCAAAATCAACTGTTCTTAAAGAAGGAAAAGTCTTTTTCTCGCTTGGACAAAGTCTTGCGAAACACGGCCTAGTATGAGGCTTCCCTGCCCATGGCAAAGGGGTTGGAACTAGGTGATCTTAAGGTCTTTTCCAACCGTAACTATTCTATGATTCCCTGATCTTGGTTATGTTTGGCTGTGTGGAGTTTCTTAAAATTCTCCCTCTTGTTTGCTGTGGTGTGGGATGCTTGTGGGCTGCAGCTGTTTGTGCCTTTTGTGGCCCTCTGACACTTTCTTATCCCAGAAGATGGACTATCCCAAGCAGATGCATACTGTCAAGAAGAATGACGACTCTGTGGCAGAAGACCAACAGCCCTGGGCTGAGAAGCAATGGCCTCGCTGTTTGTTTATTTGATTCTGGTATGTCAATGAAGACGTATCAGATCTTGCTCCTACCCATTGTTTTCCTCCCTGGCCTTAGGAGTGAGAGCTTGCATGCATTGTACATGATGGCCCAAGCTAGGAGGTTTCAGGGAAGTTCACCGCATGCCTCCTCAACTCACAGAGATCCTCACTTGCTTCTGAAGTCCTTGTGAAGTTGTGATGTTAACCTCAATGTCCTGGCCAAATTCCAATGTAAGTAATTACAAGCTGCCTATCTTATTTCAGCCTCCTATGTCAACTACACGGAGTGTACTTTGGCTCCGACATTTTTTCTCCATTTTTTTCTCCAAAACAGTTGCACAGCACTGCTTTGTGGAATTACCCTTCTTCTTCCTATGATGGCTGTCCAGTTCGTGATGCAAACTTTGCCCTACAAAGAAACAAAGAACAACTAAGTCTCCCCAAATTCTCACCATATATAATGCTCTTCAGAGAGTGGAAACCTGACTTCTCCACTAGTGCCTCGTGACGGGGGATGGATGGGATGGGAAGTTAGCTGCCCTGTTCCACCTATTTTCAGTTGATGAATGGCTCTGTAACACTGTTAGTGAAAACCATCCTTCAGAGCCCTCCTAAAAGTACATTAGACCACATAGCTGCCTCCAAACCTGGGGCCTACAACCAGCCTTCTGCCACCCAATAACTTACACAAGATAAAATCTCTTCCTTACCCTATGGTGAATCACAGTGTTTGTGATGCCCATCTCAAATAGGCTATGTGTTTTATTTCCAGCTGGTGCTTGTTGCTGTACAAAGCGATGCATTGCAATGTGGCAAAGAGGTAAGCTATCTTCTGAGTATTCCAAAAATTTAAATAAATGTCACTTCTTGCTAACAAAGAAACTTTCTACAACCTTTTCTGCCCTGCCAAGCTAACCTTGCCTTCCCTGCCACAAACCAGACCGTCAATCTGCCTTATCACAACCTAATCATGCAGTGCTCTCAACTCCAGATTTCCCCCAGGTCTTAACATCTCTGACCCTTGGCCAGATAGTACAGGAAACATGTAATAAAAAGTTACTAGATCCACTCAGCACAGTAAACGCAGAGACATTTGTGCACCCTGAGAAAAACCACAGGCACAGCTGCCTAAAGCCAAGACATTTACTCTCTTTCTGATATTTATTATTCCTTTCTTCCAACTTGCTTCCTAGTTGCCATCTGTCTCTGAAGCAGGAGGAGCGCATTCCAGATTATACCTGATGCTTAAAATGTGGAAAGATGGTGACACAAATGGCAAACTGTCTGCTCAGAGGTCATGGGCTTTTCTGCTCATCTCTGGGGGCTGCCTAACTGCCTCCCACCCACTCCTGATTTTGTAGCGTTTCTTAAGGTTTCTTTAAAAATAAGGAGATGCTGCCTCAGTCCTGTCTCTAGGAAAAAAACCCCATCTTTATGCTATTATGTCAGGAGGGCTAAAAGTGGGTGATGTGGCAGGATTCAGTTCTGATTTGGGACTTGGTGCCTCTGTCCTTTTGTGACAGCCTATATCCAAGTACATTGAAGTTCTCAAGGGGTTTCTGTGATCATAGATCTTGTTTCTACTTCGCTCACTTCTGCTCAGCCCTTTTTTTTCTGATTGATGTGAATCAGCTCACCTGATACAGTGTTAGTGAGGCGTGATAGCTGGTTGCAGAAAGGATCAATTTCTACATCCAGTTTGGTCTCATTCTCAAAACCCAACCTGAGCAATTGCAGCTGCACAGTTGAACATATCTAATGTGTGTGTGAAATAAGGTAAATACACATGCACAAATAAATGAATGAATAAATAGCTTTCCAGATAAGGCAGTCAGCTGTAGCCTTTTTGGGAATAAAAGTTTTCCTCTGATTTATTTTGACCCAGAGTACCTTGGAAGTGCAGCATTGGTGGGAGATCCTATAGGCAGAGCTGGTTAACGTATTAATGTCTCTAAAGCTTCAACATTGGAGGGAAAAACTTTCCAAACATGGCCTTTAATGTGATTGCATGTTATTGTCATGTAGGGCAGTGTTCAGGGTAGTAAGTGACTGTGTTTTTTTACAGAGGAAATAAGGAGCCTGAATCTTTCCTCTCTCACATCCAGGCACCCCCACCCCGTCTCCCCATTACGCTGGAGAGGCACTAAAGGCCATACACATGAAATCTTATACTGAACCTGCTTCCTTTTTCCACCACCATGTAATTTGCCACATCAATGCAGCTCCCACCCTAGGATCTGGAAATTCTGTATCCCTTTTCAGAGATGGCCCTTTGATTTTTCCTGGACCTGGCTGTTTTTTTAAGCCTTTCTAAGATAGCTGCGCAGGAGCAGGAAATTCTGTAGACCCCACTCTGTCTCAGGAAGAGGAGATGGAGCCAAACTCCTATTAGCTCTTCCTTTTCACTTGCAGCCGTTTGGAAGAAAAAAAAGGAATCATTAGACACAAAAGAATGCCAGCGACAGGCATTTTCGTTTAACTTTTTTACTCCTTTTCCACGTTCAGCACAAAATGTTTTCACACATGGTCCATGCCCAGGCTGACAGCAGCTGGTAGGCAGGCAGAGGATATCTCTCTGAAGAACAGTGTGTGAGAAAGCAGAGTGATTGTTAGTTCTAGATAAGTTTTCAGCTTCAGTGCATGAATCAAATGCCTGAATCAAATTATTATATGCAGCTGTGAAAATTGTGATCTTGAAATGTGATTGCAATTCCACCCTCCCCTCCACCGCCCTCCAAAGGTCAGTGACAATATACAAAAGACCTTCGCTTCTCCAATGTAAATATTTCATGAAACAAAGGTTACTTTCTCCATAGGCTCCGCATTTCTCAGGGAAGGAGGCTGGACAGTGCCAGCAGAGATCAGAGCTCAGGGAAGGTCAGGACAGAGACGTGCTGTTCTCTTGGCGACTGGTCACTGATTTTTGGAGACATTTCTTTCCCTTGTCTGCTTGTCTCTCTCACCTCACCAACCATCTCAAGACAACTGGTGCTAATCCCTAAAGGACTGTGTTCTGTTTTGTTTTCTAGCAAATAAACTTTTAATTTGACCATGACCTGCTCTGTATCCATTTACAGCGCAGTGAAAGCCACGTAACTTTCTACCTTCAGAGTTTCACTTGTGCGTAAATAAACACCATCCTTTCCCTAGACAAGGTGTGTTGCAGTGACATATATACAGAACACAGAGACCTCCTGCTCATTGTTTAACAGCAGTGCATACTTCAGCTGTGCAGCGCAGGTTAAACTTTAGTGCTCCAGCCAACAACCCATTACAGAGGATGCAATCTGAACCAGATGGGCCCAGGTCATAATACTTAAGGTCCCTCATAGTGAGATCCAACCTTAGTTTGCATCTGAAGTCTTTCTTACCCATTTACTGGAGTGAATGAATCTACTTGTTGGAGTAGAAGTGATTCATACAAGTAAAGTATTACAGATTTAGCCTTTAAAACGTGTGGAGCTATAAACTGCACTAGATGCAAATGCTTTCCGTATGCAGAACATCTGCTACTGCTGGGCTTTCCAGGTGGTCTCTGCTGACAAAATGTCATCTTGGTCTTCTGGTCATGCTGCTCTACAGGGAAGCTGGAGACCTGAGTTCAACCCTTTGCATGGCACAGATTTTTCAGGTGCTTTAGGGAACAGCAGTCGGTAAAGACAGGAATGGAAGATGGAAACACGGAAATTATGGTAGGGTGTGACTTGCTGAGGAATACACAGGGATGTGTTATTCTTGATCAGAGGGAACACAGCCTTCCTTTGTCACACCTGCCCTATGGCTGTCACCAGGTGTGGGAGTGGTGGGACACAATGGGAATGCAGAGAAAGAGAAAGCCAGTGAAGCACAGCTTAGGTGGGCGTTTGCAGGACCTTAATCTCTGGACTCTGATGGCACATCGAGATTAGCCGTAGAGCACATAGGTAGTAAAGCAGTCTGATTTAACAAGCAGGAGTGGTACCACCTCCACTGCCCTCAGAGTTTTCTTGTGACAGGATGAAATCCCCAAAGCTGCTTGTGAACTTGGGCCTTTGGATTGGCAATTTGCTGGGATCTCTGCCAAGCCACGAGGCCAGATGTTCCTGACGTCGTTTGAAAACCACTGTCTCAGTCGGTAAACATCACATCAGTCCAAGCTCAAACCTGATTAAAGGAAACTTTGGATTTTCCACTTAATGAAGAAGGGGTGAAAGGTAGGAATGTAAGAAAGATTGCTTTTAGCCAAGAACGAATCAAGAAAGTCAGTGTCTTTATTTGCCTGACTACAACTACTGTGTAACTTCAGACTTGGTGCAACTTCAGTGTAATGTGGTCACCGGCAAGTCTAAAATATGTTGGGTTTCAGTCGGAGGATCCTCCCAGAGTTCATCTGGTTTCTGAGGCTTACAAGAACTCACATTTCTCAAGTTAAGAAACCTGGGCTGCAAAATTGCACCAGAATAAGCTGTCTGTGGGAAATCCCTGTTTCTTATAGCTTCCGTTCCTGATGCTACAAAGGTAACTGCCTTCTTCATTGTGGAGTGACGTCTACTTGAGTTTTAAAAGAAAGGCATCCAAGCATTTTAGAATGACAGAAGCATCAAGTGCTGCTTCTCTTTTGAAAACCTAAATAAATCTACAGGTAGCTTTTCTGAGTTTTTCCTGCCTCCAACTGTTCATCCTCTGCCTGCATCAGAATGGCAGGGGCTGGAAATCTGTTTGTGACAACATAGCTTTAAAATGATGCTGTTGAGGAAGGCTCCAAATTGTGTCTTTTCTCCTATTATTACACAAAGTCTTCTGAAGAGGACATACGTGTATGCATATTCATGAAACATTCCCATCAGCAGTAAATGAAAGTGTTTGCAAATAGTATAATTTCAAGCTAATCTGAGATATTTTCTGCAATGCTATTGCAAGCTTTCAGTTCCTAAAGGCATTTTTTGGTGTTGTTGTAGTGTCTTTACAAATATATCCTAGACATAGCAATTCAGAAATAAAACCCTATTTCTGAAAGACCATCAAGAAAGCTTTCCAGCTTTTTACTGGGATGACAGCAAGTGGAGGAGAAGTGGGTTGTTAGTGTTAATACCACACTGACAGTCTGGATGGACTTACTGTGTGAAAAGATATCAGGCTTGGATGCAGGTTTATGATAACTGATCCCAGAGCTTGAACTGGGTCTAGTATGTCCAGCAAATATAACACGTTACTCCCAGTGGTCTACAAAAGTGGCTAGGAGCAGGGAAGCTTATGCGTTAGCCCAATATCACTGCACTGCCAAACCTCCTGGCAGTACTTTGCCTCTTGATTCTACTGGAAGTTAAACTTAAAAGCCTCAAAGTTTTTGTTCAGCACAAAGTGCCCAGAATATAAAATAAAACCAGAGCATCTGAATTTTCATGTACGCTCAGCCCAGCTTGCACACTCAGGTGAGATTTCAGGGCAGGCTTGGTTGCAACAACTGTTTGATGACAGGAAGAAATGCTTTACTGTGAGAAACATGAAGAAATTAAGAGGAAGTTCATCCCTGTGAGGGTGCTGAGGCGCTGGCACAGGATGTCCAGAGAAGCTGTGGCTGCCCCATCCCTGGCAGTGTTCAAGGCCAGGCTGGACACAGGGGCTTGGAGCAAGCCGCTCTAGTGGAAGGTGTCCCTGCACATGGCAGGAGCGGGGTTGGAATTGGATGAGCTTTAAGGTCCTTTCCAAGTCAAACCATTCTAGGATTCCGTGATTCTATGACAGCTTGGACTACATGAAAAGAACTTCAGTATTTGATGGGCAAAGCCTTCAAGAAGCAAGTAGCTGGGAAGGACATTTCTTCCGTTTGCTGTGTGCTTAGCTGAACCCCTCTTTCCGGATTTTCCCTTATCCATGAGCAATGAGACACGACATGATGATTAAGTGGCTTTTAATGCATGCCTCAGGTGCAAAGGAAAATGACTGCAACCACCTGAGAAGTGTGTTAATGTCTGGTAATAAACTGATAGGGGAACTCTCCCACAGGAGGTCTGAGAGAGGTGAAGAAAGGGGGAAGCATCATTGCTAAGTTCTGCAGGGGATCAGGGTCCTGCCTGAAGCTAAGGAGCCATATGCAAAGCACTCACTTTCCACCAAGCTGCTGTGAGTCAGGAGAGGCTACTGGCATGCAAAAGGAAGGCAGGTCATGGGGTCCTGCCCACCTCATTGCACAAAATCAAAGGGGATATGAAGCTCAGAAGCTCCTGGTGCGAAGACCCAGTTTCAAGTTGTGACAGCCAAGGATGTGGCTGTCAGCTGAAAAGGTATATGGTTGTATAGATTTGCGCTGGAAATGGGTCTTCAAAGAGTTGACTTGACAGAAAGGCAAGGAATAAAAGTAGAGGGAGGGATGACTTGGCAAGGGCTTGGGAAGAACAAGCAACCAGACTTGTCCTTACCACTGGGGAAATCCAACATCTGACAACAGGTTGTGTTTGAAAAAACAGTGAAAATCTGAATATGGACCTAAAGAGCTAAAAATTGTAAGCAATTTTCAGCCATTTTCAAGGCTAGTGAGGTGGTCACACACGTGTGGCTGTGTCTGCACAGCCATGCAGGCTGGGTTAGTTATTGTTATGGGGAAAAATCCAGTATCTTGTTATTTTTACTTTTTATTTTTTCAAATTTTCTTGCAATGGAGTAAAACTCCTCCAATACAAGAAATCCATGAATGGAGATATTAGGTAAACTACTGAGTGCAAAAGTGAGCTTTTATAATCTCATGAAAGCTGTAGATAATTCTGAGGTGAGAATTCACATACCGTCAGATAGACCAGTAAGATATGTGAGCCTGTGCTGATATGTATTAACTGCTTTAACACTAGAGCACTGATATAATTTATCTCACTTTCATTTTACTGCATGTGATGTGAAAAATCTGGGTCCTAAATGAAGTAGGAAAGCAGATGAAATCAGGTCAGCTACTTAATGAGAGTTAAAAATGACTGTAGGAACATTCAGAGGCATTCAACAAACCATTAAATGCTTTTGTTCCTGACAGCCCGTAATGGCCAACCTGAGAGTAGAGGAGTAATTTATTGAACTACTTTGTCCTCCACATGCACATGTGCGATATAAACAAAGAGATAATAAACGGCACCTGGGAATCCCTTTTTCATGCAAAAGGGAACTTGTTTGAAATTTTTCTTGCTCCCAACTGTAAAAATGTTTACTTTTTTCAGGATGGGACAATAGCCTTCGTATCACAAAACAAATGTTAATCATCCCGAGTGATGGCACTGAGACAGAGAGATGAAAAAAGGGTGGAAGCTTGAGCCATTTGTGATGGTTTAAACCAGTCACTTGAAATCAGACAATGTCAGTTCAGTTTACTACACATTTTTATGTAAGTAGTCAACGCCGCTATTAACAGCTGGACTTCAAAGTTCAGACGGAGCAGGAGTCTTGAGGTCTGTACAGTGTTACTCTTTTCCCCCTCCCCATCCATGTAGTCATTAACAAGAGTTGGTTTACATGAACATCAAGTGCTGATAAGGATGTCTGAGTATTGACACAGAAATTGCTTTGTAAAGAGAGCAATTTATAGGAAAGCCAAGTGTAAGACATTAGTCATGCACTATTAGGGGACAGATAAGTTTTGCAGAAGGATCTTTTGAACTCACTTGGACTTGAACTTAATAAAAGCAAATTCCAAAGAGAGGTTTGTTTTATGTTGGCCAAATATAGTGAACCAATATTGGGCTGAAGGTAATAATAGCAATTAAATTAGCCTAATTCTGCCTTCACTGGAAATAAAATTATTCTGAACAATCAAAACTTAATTGCAAGATTCTAACTATTAAAGAATGTTGAAGGTTGAAAAAGGGCTACTCTAGTAATTTACCTGGTGATAAATGAAAAATTGCAAAAAAGATTTCTGCTATTGCAGTGAAATAAGTGAGGTGTAATAGTGTTCATAATATGACAGAATTTAATAGAAATAATAATATAGAAATAATCATATAGATATAGAATTCTTGTAATAATAAAAATTTATTTAATTTAATTGGCATCTTAAGGCAGAGGGGCTAAGTTCCCAAGAACTCTGACTGACTGACACTATCTGATTCCTGTGGTGTTGGAAATCCTATGGAAAATTTATTTTAAAATTACTTTATACTGAGAAAAAAGCAAAACAGAATTAAAGACACATTTAATATTGAGATTTAAAACAAGCTGGAGTACTTTTCACAGAACATGCTACCAGCTTGTAGACCTCTTTGCCGCAGGATTTTATGAACACCAGAAGTAAAAATTAATTTAAAACTGAGAAAAAACGTGTATCAATGACTATTAAAGTCCAGATACAGACTCCAGAGCAGGAAACCCCATACCTGCTGGCTGCCAGAAGTTGAGAAAGTCCAGAAGGGAAAGATCATTTAATATATCCTGCCCATTGCCATTTTTTTCTGAAGGTATCTGCTGGTCTCTGGTAGAACTGGATCCCTCACAAGCACATTTATTCTGACCTGGAAAGACAAGTTACAATTTTCTACCAATGGATAAGCATTAGATTTGCTTCTTCCAGGCTGTGAATAACAAATGTGGAGTTTATACATTAAATAAGTGCAAGGAGGCCTCCCAGCATGCTGTACAGCAGGCTGGACCCGTTTCTATGATGACATTTATTCATGCAAACACCAAAATCATCAGTGAGGGGTTAAAAAGAAAAAACCTTCTTGGGTCCAAGCATGGACTTGGGAACAGGGGTGTATTTTAGAATACAAGGGACCTCACATTGGGTACCACAACGCTAGGATGCTGCTCGCTCTATGCTGCTCTGTGCGGATGATACCCAGGGATTGCTGCTGGTGGTGCTCCATATCCCTACGGTACACTCACACATGCTGGCTTGGATTTTCAGTGTGACAGCACCTGTTAATTGTCCAGTTAGGTATTACCTATTAAACATTTACTGCCTACTTCCTGTACATGTCTGGTGAGGCTAGCAGGAAATTTACAACAAATTAAGCAGCAGCTGTAATCCCTCACACTTCCAACGGCCCTCGATATTATAAAATATCAGGAATGGATGTCACAAACATCAAGACACTTTTATGGCAGTAAACCTCCACTGTGTCCCCAGACTGGCCAGCACAGGAGGTTAAATTACTCAGCTGGTATCTCTCTGCTTATGCTCCCTGTCTCTCCACCCACACTTTTTGGTATGTTTGATGGGGCTTTTTCATCCCCCCCACTGTTCCCACACAATTTCACATGTGGTCTGAGTGGGGCACTTCCTGCCGTTAAAAAAAGCAAAACCAAGACCCCTGCAGAAAGAGCCTGCATGCAGAACACCCAAGTTGACAGAGTGTGAGAGAGAAGGACTAATCCATACCAGATGAGCAACAGCAATAGCCCTACTGAGCCAGGCCAAACACAGAGCAGAAGACAGAACAATCCTTTTCTTCCCCCCCCTCTCCCTGCACCCTCTTCAAGTGGACACTTCAAAACATTAGGAAAATATTCCAAGGAGCATGCCCCTAACTTTAAACTGATATTGTTTGGGTTAAGTTGCCTACCATGCAATGTTCTTTCTTCACTTTCAAAATAAACCATAGGAAGCATTAATGCAAATACTATATAAACACATTCATTCCTACATTTTAAAATCTACCCCAGCGCTCAGGCTTTAGTTGCTGTTTAATTTGGTGCGAGAACCAGATGTATCTTGAAATTGCAGATCTTCACAACCTTCTTACATGTAAGCAGGAGGAAATCTGACCCATATCTGAGACAGCCTCCAGAAAGCAGGGTATTGAACCCAGCTCTTTTGGATGTGCTTTTAGATATGCTTATCATCGCTTTTATTTCATTCTAACTTTGAGTTATTACACTGAAGAACGGAACTGCACCAGATTCAGATTTTTTGGGCAGAGCTTTCAGATTGTTTTTTTCCTGATAATAAGTAATTAGTTAGAACTTGTGAAATACTTTATTTTTTTTCATTTCAGAAAAGGAGAATTATAAAGTTAACCCATGTTTTCTGTAAAAGATGGCAAAAAGAGTAACCTGAAATTTAAAGCAAGTGATGTGTTCTTTAAGTAATATTAAACAGGTTTTGAATAAATAAAAATGGGCAAAATGAATACATTTATTGACAGATATAATTATAATTATTCTAATATCAAGTTAATCTTTCAACTGTCTTCCTAAAGAATATTGCTTAACACAAAGCAACTTTTAGTTCATTGAAAACAGATCTTCTGTTTTTGCTAAAACATTCTGTTGTTTAGAAATTTAACTTTTTATCTAATATCTCCAAATCTGGACTCTTTTTGCAGCCCCAAAGTGTCACATTTTTAGTATAAGACTGTATGACAAAAAAATTCCCAAATGCAGTAGAAAGTGATCAACAGAAATTTTTTTGGAAAGTCAGTTTTTAATTGAACTAAACCTCTTGAAGCAAAATCCACCACATTCCCACAATATGTTATAAATTAGGTGCTTAGTTGGAAATTTGAAAATTTGTTTTTTCGCTTGCAGATTGAGGTGTAGTTTCAAATCCAGTTTTCCTTGCTCCTCCCTGCAGGCACAATGGATGAGCTCTAGCATCCCTCCTGGGTGCTGGTACCCTGGCCTTTGGCCATTTGGGGGCTCCCCAGGACCTCAGAGAAGCATCTTAGTGTCTCACCTGGACCTTGCTGTGGATATGAAGGAGCTGCTAAGTAGCAATGTGGACCTCCATGAGGTATTTGCTTTTCTGAACGCTACCCTGTGTAAAGCAAATTCACGTCTCTGCATCCTGAGTCACAACGTAGAGAGGGTTTTGAAGGATGCACCACCCCATTATTTTGCTGCATTGAGAACTGAAGAAAAATCCTGACCTCCTTTGAAGAAAATGAGTCCCTAATTTCTGTAGTAGCTCAGGATTTCACCTTCCCTTTGGACAAAACCCCAGCCTCCAGATGAGGCACTTATCTCTCCATCCCTCCTAGGTTTTTACTTCTAGGAGGTGGAATCTATTCTGATTAGTCCTGTCTATGCCAGAAGTAATGCATTCTCACAGTCATCAAAAAGAGCGAAATAAAGCCCACTGGGTCACATATCCACTTATATAAGAAGTGTTCGAATATATATTTACACAATACTACACCCGATGACAGCTCCAGAGCTATTACACTCTAACAAGCAAACACTTCACATTAGAGCTCAGCTTCACTATATGTTTGCCACGACAGACACAGTAATGATCCAAAATCCGCTTTCCTTTCCACATCCCTTTGGTACTTATGACCAAAAGGAGTATGAAAATTCCCTACAGGAAGATCAGAAGTGGAAGGAAGCCATTAACCATGTGTAACAATGACTGGGAGATGATGTCAGCATGCTGTCTCCTCCCTGCTCCCCACCATTTGATGAAGATGGGGATACAAATCAAACTCTTTGGTGCTTGTAGTAGCAATGCTCATAGCAGAGCAGCCATGAGCTGTTCTTGCTGTCTTAGTGCTGGCATCTCAAGATTTTGCACGGCAACATTATGTCATCTCTCCTTTTCCTTGGAACTTTCTTCCCTTGTTTGGATCCTCCTATGGATGTGGGTTGTCGTGCCTGGCCATGGGAATGGCAGCTGCAGGAATGGACTCGCTGAACCCGCTTATAAGCCCATCGAAGTCATGCTTATTGAACCGCAGAGGTTAACAACCTCTGTTCAAAACAAGTGGTCTCTTTGGGTGACTTAGTCATCCAATTGTGGCTCATCCAGGGTTTGGAGGTAAGAGCAACAGCTGAGGTGGGAGATTAAACAGAACAATTGGAGAAGATGAGACTGGTCCCTGTATGAAGTAAAACAATACATGCTCACTGATATCAATTTTATACTCACAAAGGAACATCTTGATTTATTTTATTTTTTTCCCATCACCATGATGCAACAGGAGCCATCCTCTTAATGCTGAAGAACTGCTT
The DNA here is from genome assembly GCA_009867235.2 of Psittacus erithacus. Lineage (NCBI taxonomy): Eukaryota > Metazoa > Chordata > Aves > Psittaciformes > Psittacidae > Psittacus > Psittacus erithacus. The sequence continues at coordinate 77,081 of WYDI02041487.1, forward strand.
CAAAAAATGCTGGATTAAAAGGTATAGGTATGTAGACATTAGACTAATATTACTTTCCTGTGTAAATGTTGCCCTAGGGAAAGTGCCTTGGTCTGGAAGAAAGAGGAGAGGGTCCTGTATTATGCTCCTTACAGAACTGGTCTGCATGGGGGAAAACCTGTAAAATCTCAGTGGTTGCTGATTGTGTGAATAATGTCCCACAAGTAACAGTGGCCCAAAGGCTGAAATATCCAGGCAGGCATTGTCACTGAAATTTTTCCATTTGTTAATGAAGACAACCTTTTTCTGTATCTTCTCTCTCTCATCTCGTTTCCCCAAATGCAAGCATTCTTTTTTTCCTGAAAGCCCTGAAGATACCACTGTGGTTACTGTCATGCTTCAGGATATGATTCACCAATACATGAGACATGCATACGGCCAGATCTTTCATTATAGATTTTGGTGTACAAAGGTTTAACCTCCAAGTTTTGAGATTATTCAAGTACATAAATCACTCACAGGAATAAGAGCAGATTTGAACCTTGAAACCAGGGCACTAAAACCTTAGCCAGCTAAATATTGCATATGTACATACATACCTTGGGTCCCACTTCTCTTACCATTGTTTATTGTGCTATCCTACTTTTATGTAAAGAAGGAAAAAGTTCACTGGCAGTTGCTCTCTCCTATGAACAAACCCCCTATTCTACATTTTTAAAGCCTGCAGCTGAATAAACGAGAGAACCTGGCCTTTCTTTACAGGCAGGGGCTGTCAATATTATATGATGTTGGAGAAACACAGGGAGAAGTGAGGCAAGGAATGAAACACCAAGATTTTCTGTTTCAAATACCAAATGTCTGAAGCCAGTGTTAGGCTGTGCCAACACACTGAGGAATGAGTGAAATGTGAAACATGATCTCCCTAAGACGCTGGAAGACATAGAGGCTGGATTCTCAGAGTGTTGCTATTAAAAGCCCATTTGAAATGCTGTGTTCTCCTTTGGGAGGATAACAAGCAAAAAGAGTTTGCTGGTGAAGATTATATTTAATTCCATGTTTAGGATGCCTGGGCAGAATATCAGAAGCAACAATATATTCTGGTGTTTCTGCCTTGTTGGGCTTGCTGTTATTGGTTCTGTTGTTATTGGTTCTTGGGGCAGGGGGTTGTCTTTCTCCCTTGGGTGCATGAATGGCTGAAACGTCATTAGTTGCAATAATTAATCTTTGCTTCTGTGCAGTTTCGAGAAGCAGTGGCTTTATTGAATAGCCCTCTATTTAAATGTAAGCCAGATGCCGTTCTCGTAGCCATCACAAACACAAACTATTAGTTTTAGTTCAGGTCACGACCAGTTTAGTTATTTGAACTTCTCTAAATGGTTGTGCCTCCCAGCTCTCTTGCTCAGAAAGGCTGAGGCATCAAATCTAAATAAGGCAGAAGATGATAGTTTTTTAAACCAAACTTTAAAACCAGCAGAGAGCCACCTTATTAAGGCCAAGCAAAAGACATGAATTTTTCAACTAAATTGTACCAAGATGCTAACCTTCTTTTTTATCACCTCATGTTTTCTTTCAGCACCGGTATTTGCTGCACATTTCACAGGTGAAGCTTGTCTTTTTGTTACACATATTCCCTCTGAAGGCAGAACAACATTTTTTGGGGAGCTGACTTGCTCTATGTAAGCAAAGCCCACTCAGCTGAGGATCATACAGATACTTCACTGTAATTACACTCACACATTACATAGACGCTGTTTAGAATCCTTCTTAAGGCTCCATATCTGACACGCACATACCTGATGCTAGTTAATAGAAACACTTCTGTTGGTCAATAATGTGCTCCAGCAGCTCTGGATGGAGCTTGGTCCGTGGGGTGAAGACACCCAGGCTCTGCCATTCCTCTGAGACCATCAATGAGAGAAAAACTTTGTCTGCAAAGAGCATCAGCTCCAGCCAGATCCAGACAAGTGGTGGGTGATATCTGCAGGACAATTGCTGCACAGTTGAGATGTGCTCTGTGATGGGGGTATCCACAAAGAATTCAGGGTCTGCTGGGCTGGAGGTTAGTACAACAACTCAGATTTAATGAAGCAGATGCCTTGTGTCACTCTATCCACAAGCTTTTCTTCATATATCTGCATATTGTGGTCTGAGGAATGACATAAAGGAACTTCTTTCTCCCATTTTGCCAATACAGGCTTACAGCGAAGCAGCATGCGCAGAGGATCTGGCTCTGGAATCAGCAGAGCTCTAAGCATGTAGTATATTTTCCAATTTCCTGATGGGTTCCATGTACTGCAAAGAGAGTTAAACTTTTTAACTAGATCATTAAAAGTGTTGGCAAGAAGGTGTCGGTCATGTCACTGAGCTGGTTGCTGCATCACTGTAATTGCTATTAATCAATAGCATCTTGGAGCTGTTTTGCTCAGCTAACAGGTTCCAAATGGCTTGATGCTGAAGTGAAAACAAAGAGACTTTTTTTCCGTGCATCTTCTTTTCACTCTTTGTACTGCATATTAAAAATCTGCTTTCTGGATCCTGATATCAGATAATCTGGGAATAATTAATGCCTGAGAACATTTGTCCCCTGCCTTACTTCTACAAGAAGGAAGTGTGATATTCACATGTTCTTTCATTAGAATAAAAAAGAAAATATATTAGATTTTAAAGTCAATAATTGGTGGAGTAGTTCCTACATGGGTGTCAAATTCTGTGAAGAATGGGAAGAAAAGGAAGCCCAGGGACTTTATCCCAAAAGCAGATCAAAATCCAAGTGTTCAAACAGTAACTTAATTGCTGTAACCCACTATTGAGATGAAGTGATTTCATCCTTGCTGTCCTGTGAAACAAGACTCCCAGCTATTGCATGGGGAGGAATAGATGGAGGGGTGTCAAGAATGATAAAAAGTTCCCAAGTAACGAGTAGGTTAACAGAAAAGAATGGCGCCATGCATACCATAAAAGCCCTGCTAGGCTTCTCATGTTCTGATAAATCTTCATTTTGTAATAGGATAACATGGGAGCCCCCTGCTTTGGGTTTCACAAGTGATTAGATCACTGATGTTTGAGGCAGCGAATGTGAGAAAGGGCAATGAGACATCACTGGGAGGCCTTAAATGACCTCTGCTAGCATCTTTTTGATGTAATGAGAAAAGCCTAGCTAGATGGTGCAGGATTGTTATTATTTTACTGTTAATTTAGTAGTGGCCTTGTACCAAGATGAGTTTAACTGAAAATGAACTTGATGAAGCTTGTGCAAGCAGACCTGATGGAGCTCCTGGAGGGACGAACAGCCCATCAGGACTGTGGAGCAGCAGCTCTTGTTTGATGTTTCCTCAAAATGGTGCTGTCCACCTCCAGGCGTGGCAAAGTGAGGGAAGGACTTTGGCAGACCCAGCTTGGGAGAGATGGTAAAAGTCCTCCAGCAGTGTGATTGAACCCCAGAATGATTTCCCCACCATTCCTGAGCAGGAAAAACAGCAACTTCCTGCTTCTATGGGGGAGGAGCACTATCCTGATTTCAGCATTTGTAGTACCTTTCATTCATTTTTACATCCCACTTTCATCCCATGGCAAGAGCAAAGCCTTTTCTCAAACAAAAAAACCTCTCAAGACGGTGATATATAAACAAGTGAGGCCTCCCTTTGACAAGAGACAAAAACATTAAGCTTCGTTTTGGGCAAGGCACTCACCTATTCATCTTTCTTTGTGCCATTCCTTTTAACACTGAAAATACCCCCAAGCTCTTGAAATCCTCAAGGTATATTGGCAATGCAGAGGTCAGTAACGATCTTAGTGCTAAAAAGACACTAACAGATCTTGAGGGTAAAGGAAAGCTCGTTAATGATTTTAGCAGATGAACCAGAGGAGGCGGGGGAAGGGTCAGCTGGTAAATCCCATACTACCTTACAAAAGATAACCTTTGACTTCTCCTGACTCTCTGAACTGCACTGCCAGCAAACCCCTGCATCCTTGTGGGACCAATAAATCTTGGGTGTTCATATCAGAGATCCTATATCCCGGCTGTAAAACATGAGAATCCCAAAACAGCCCAGTAGTTAAAAGTCATTGCTGATAAACCCACTGGGCTTCGTTTTCCAGCAGGCTGGGATGTGGCACTGAGCTCCTTTTATTCAGAGAGGAAAAAATCCATTTCTGAACTGGAATTGCAAAATAACCAAAACAACACATCTTTAGGCCAAGAGCTGCCCTCAGACATGCGCCGGCAGCTTGTGAAGTCAATGAGCATCGGGAGTGTTTATCTGAGGGCAGGGTTTGGCAGCAAGCCCCCTTGCTCCATTTATTCAGGCACGGAGCACACTTCTGAAGGCAACAGGCCCCATCCATGCCTCAGAGTCCCTCAGAAAATGAATTCTATTTAAAAGAAAATAAAGACTTGAAGCAAGTGGTGTTTGGGTTAGGAAAATCTAAAGATACTGCTATTTTTACTTTGAGGAGCAGTCAGCATCTGTAGGGAGCATGGGATGTTGCTATTTGGAAATCCGTGTTTAAAATGTGTTTCCCTTCCCAGAATGAAGCCGTGATGTGATGAAACTGTTCTGACCAGGGAGTGCTTTCACGCCAATAGCACAATCTTTCTTTTACAGGATAGTGAAAGTCCTCCTTCAGCCTCTGGCTGGCATTTGCTAGGAGCTAAAAAGCCGGTAGGAGACAGGGACCTACTGCTTATCCCTGGTTGCTCTCCCCCCACTCTGCTCATGACTTCGAGGGGTGAATTGCTCTGCCTTAGCTGACCTCTCCTTAAAACAAACCTCATAATCCCTTCCCTTTCTGAGCTGCAAACATCCATTCTCTGGGGTTTGGTGAACAATTTGCAGAAAAATGCATGGGCATTTCCACATTCATGTCTGTGATGAACGTTCGGCTCATGACCGCTGACCAGATGCGCCCAAAGGAGCAGGGAATGCGAACTCAGGCTCTAACTGGTTTCTAGATGGAGCTCAACAAGACTGATGTGGGAAGCTTTAATAGCAGGCAGTTAGGCTTAGCAGTCAGAAGGTCTCTTCAGCCTTGTGTCCTCTACTCATATCTGGGTTTTTGCACTCATTTGTTGGATTGAAAACACACACACACAAACCCAGTTATGTACATAGAAGAGAGAGAGTGTGATGGGTCTTGCAGGTAATATTCCATGATTATGAGGTAATATTCCTCTCCTTCTTTATAAAAATGCGTTAATATAACAGTGAAATAATTACTGCTGTGGAGAACAGTCCTATTAACTCAGTAGCTCTTTCATTTCACCTTTGCCAATGTATATGCCTACTCCACTCAACCGAATTTCTTTCTTTTTTTGACCAAATAGAAATTTTAGAGTACAAAAAAAGAGTTTGACAGAGGAAAATAAGAGGTAATAACTGGTAATGTCAAACATTTTAGTTGGTTTTTATCATGTTTTTTCTTACAGCTACTTCTGGCTTGGTAAAACTGCTCATTTTCACCAAATTAGCCTTACCAGATCACCAATGGTACTGCTTGTGGAACAGGGAAAATAAAAATTTTACTAAGCATTACACTCTTCAGTAATGATGGTAATGGAGAATCATGCTTTATGTTATATAAACATACCAGATTCTTGTCCAACTAATACTTTCCAATCGTTTTTCTTTCCATTTGCCTGCTGATCATCAATATATGAACTAAAAGGTAATGAAGACATTACAGGAGAAAATAAGTATTAAGTTCAATGGTCATGAGTATTTGCTCTTGGACTGAACCTGAAAGGAAATCTTCCATAAAGAAGTTTTTCCTGAAAGTCCAGTAGGAAGCTAACAGGAGCATTAAGATGGAAGATAGGATACCTATAAAAGTTATGTTTCAAAAGAAGGATGTGGGAAGAAGGGGAAGTAGGGAAGGAAATGGCGCTTTAAACCATATTAAAGTAAGAAGCAAGTTTCCTAATTCTGAAAGCCTTAATTAGTCCCCTTTTAAAAGCTAAACAAAATAGATTAATCCTAAAACATTGCATTAATTTTGCCACAGTTCCTGCCCTTCTATTTGTGTGGGTAGGAGTTTCACAAAAGACCTCAGTAATAATAATAGTAAAACAAGGACAGCAGCCCTACACAGTGAACAACCATCAGTAATAAACTGGAGTGTGTAGCTTAGAGCAACACTCCAATAACAAATTAGTTAGTGTGCATGGCCCAGCGCCGAAGGACAACCCAACAATAACAAACCAGTGTGTGCAACCCAAAGCACTCAAGAGCAACCCAACAATAACAAACCAGTTCGCATGCTTGATGGGAGAAAAGAAATTCAGCAAGGAAACAGATTTCAGCCTGAATTTTCCAAGGGGTTATTATTATTAACAACAGAGACTTCAACTATTAATGTTTAAATTAAGAATAATACCTTCTGGAGCCCAATCCTGCTCCCATTGACTTTAATGGGACTAGGAATGGACCCAAAGTACCCTTAAGGGGTTTAGGCAGTGAGGAGAGCAAACTTTCACCTGTAACTAATGAGCCCACCATGGCAAATGGAATTTTTGTTCATCTCCGCTGGATAATGTAAGCTGGTTTTTGTGGGGAAATGGAAACTGTTCAAGTCCTGGCACAGCAACTGTGCCTGTGGTAACCTACTCTCAGATTCTACTGAGCTGGATCAGAGTTAGATCCCCTAAAGCAAGGATGCCTTTTCACCTCACTGTTTTTCTACCATGATGAAATTCCCTGACGGATCCTCAGATGGGATAAAAGAAGGCTACATCCTCTACTCAGGCAACATAAATCATGCCTTATTGCACGAACCCCTTCCAGCATTCCTTCACAAACACACACACACCCCATTATATACATTATGGTGCAAATATATTGTGGTTACTTTTTCAAGTCCAAATCCATCATCTAGGCCTCCCTGTGCAGAAACCTTCTGTGTCAAAGCTAGTTCCCCCACCCTCCGCTGAGCAGTATCTGACTCCTGAGGTCCTGAGCACAGCCCCAAAAGCTCAAACCCAGCCAGACTCTTCGAACTTCACAGCTTGAGATCATTTGTGACACAGTTTATACCTCCCAGATGCAAGCTTATGGAAACAGCAGACATTTATCAGGACTGTTCTTTAGCAGAAGGCGTAGTTACTTGGAGATAGGGTGATATCCAGCCTGAAATATGTTCTTTAATAAGTGAAGATATTATTTATTCCCTTGCTGTCTTTCTTTTCTTGGTGAGAATAAGACCAGCTCCATCCTTTTTCCTTGAAGCATGTCTCAAAAATAGCCCTTATTGTCAGTCTGGGATTCATGGGTAAGAAGTTGGACAGAGACACTTAAGGAGGGAGAAGCAGATCCACCATCCCGTGGCTGTGCTCCATCAAACACAGCTATTCTCCTGTCTTGTTATCTTCTATCCAAGCAATCTGGGAAAGCACCTTCATAAAGAAGATGTTCTTCTGATGAGAAAGACAGGAAGAGATATTAGTAAGGCAAGGCAAATGCTATAGAGATTATCTGAGAGCTTTCTTTTCCCCCTTGAAAGACATAATCCCTAATGTTATATACTGTGGTTTGGCTCCTACGTCAGTTTTGTCCACTGATTACTGCAGAGTGAGTCTTGATTAGGACCAGTTTAACTGGAACCAGAATACAGCTGAAGGTGCTTGGAAATTACTTTCAATCATCAGCACTCCAGAGACCTGGCTGGGAATGTAGCAAATAGATCAAGGAAATTAAAAGGAACATTGGGGTTGCTACTAGAGGTCAGGAGAGAAAAAGAAGAGTTGACCCTGATTAATCAGAAACACGATGCTGTTGAGAAGACAAAATATTTTGGGGGTTAGACTCCTGGCAAACAGCAGCAAAATACCAACAAATGCCATTGGCTGGATTTTTCCCTTCCAACCAAACCAGAGGAAATTCCTGAACTGACAATGAAAACGAACAATGAGTGAGTCAGTACCCTCAATGCCAGAAATTCTCTGGATTTCCTAGCCAGACTGATGTCTTTGGAAGGTCATAGCGATACAGAGATACATTTCTGTAAAACTTGAGGGTTGAAGATAAGCCAAGCCAAGGCACAGATAATGAACACAGAAATATTCCAACTACTCATAAAACCTCACATCTTTGGTGAGAGGAAAGACAAACTTTCTCCCTCATTCTTTCCTAAATTGATTGCTCATGTATAGCAATTACCTTGCTATTAGTTTTATATAAAATGTGCTCAGATGCTGTTTCCCATGGGGAACCTGCAAACCACCTAAAAAGAGTAGAGGGAGGTTAATGTTAAAAAATCCTGACTATTAGCGCTTTTGACCTGTCTACCCTGTTTCCAAGAGTTTTTTATTTTGTAAAATGGTGTCCTGGCAATCCTTGACACCAAAAATGTGCTTTTTGTCGAGAGTGCATATGCCCCGCTGTGCTATTGACTTGGTTTATTCATGCTTACCTCTAATAATCATCAACATGATTGTAGATAGGGTGTTGGGGCACAAAGCTATTCTCAAAAGCAAACCAAGTACAATCACATATGAAAATAAGTCTAATCTGTACAGTTGGCATAAGGGCACAAAATTCAGCCTGCTAGTGGCTTCTGTTGAGTTTGAGCAGACCAGTTTACCTTCTGGACCTGGGGATAGCATGGATACATGTTGACGTACTGTCACCAGCTCACTGAGTGCTCTGTAAGTGATGTTAGCCCAGTAAGTGAGGCAGAAGCAGGCAGCCAGAAGGGAGCGTGATCTTTAAATCCTAATGGGAGTCTGTCCTCAGGGCAAAACATGATTTTTTTATCATATGCTACTCATCTGTTTACTTGCTATTAATTTAAATAGAAAACTTTGAATGCTATCTATGGGACTTTTTTTTCCCCTGATAGCCATAAAGCCCCTAAAATCCCAGTTCCCAGTTCTGATCTCACACTGTTAATGCCATTACTAAACACACACATGACAGATAAAGGCTTTGGAGATATCCAGACACAAAATGCATATACACAATGTGACATTATTGCTACAAATCTCATTACTTTCATCAGGTATCAATGGAGAAGTGACCTCCTTGCAATGCAAGCACAGCCAGAAACCACAATCTCAAGGCCCTCTTTCAAACTGGAATTTCCTAGTCTCACACTACTGTACCAAACACACAAATATGCAACAATGGATGGAAAGAAAATGAGGCTTCTCCGTATGACCGTTGGATTAGAAAGGAATGGCTGGAAAACCTAAATTATAGTAGAAGAACATTCCAACTTGGGGAGTTGATGACACTGGAGCTGAGCTTTGCTCCTGCGGTTTACAGTACCACCAGACTGGATAACCTTGCACTGAAACAGCTTCATCCGCATTATCTGCCTGTTATTTTCCTCCACCATAATCAGAGCAGTTACTGTTGTCGTTAGATAAAGATGAAAAGTTAACCTGGGAAAAACAAGGTAGTTTTATTATTATTATTTGTTTATATCTAAAATTTCAAAGGGTACAGTGGGAGCAGAAGATATCCTCTGGAACATGCTGTCAGGAACTGCAAGTTGATACAGATGTATTGATTTAATCAGCCTGTATGACACCATTTATTTATGCAAAACATCTGTGACAAAAATGTAGTACTTTGAAGGCACAGTGATATCTGCCTGGTCTTGTCTTGCGCATGAAAATGTGTGATAAGAGCATCCACATAGCTTGGAATGGTCGATTTTAGGGTGTATTTGCTTTAGGTACCACCTAATTCATGTTATGCAGAGTCGCTCAAAGACAGAAAGACTATAAAAGCTTTTTCAAGGGCTGCAGTAAATCTTAGATATTAACTTAAAATTGCAATCCAGTGCACTAGATTGCAATGGGCAAAGAAACTGGAAAGCACAAATGTTAAAAGAAAATGGAAAAAACAAAGAATGTCTTTTTTTTTTCTGGTATCTATTAGATACGAATTTAAGAGTTTTTTAATCCATGGGAAGGCAAAACTTGTCTGCAAATTTAAGAGATTGCATGATTGAAAAGAATACGGATTTGTCGTCTCTTAAACGCAGCATGAGAAAATATTTGGAGTTCATATGTTCACTAGCAAAAGTTTACATGATAAATCAGTAGCTTGAGTGCTTCCAGAATACTAGTACATATGAATGTGTTGAAACTATTGTTTCTGTTGTCTTTTTAATGCTACTGGGAAGCTTTTTGTGGTAAAGCAATAGCTATTGCCAGCTACATTATTACAGTCTCAGTCTAACATCTGCAATTGCTACGGAGTAAACGGTTCGCATCCCATATGAAATATAAAAAGAATGAGGAACAGATTTCACTATTATTCTCTCTCTCTGCAAATTCTGTAACATTTTTTACTGCTTAATCGTGCCTGGGCAGTTTAAAGGTCTGGAAGAAAAAGAAGCCAAAGTGCTCATTTGCAATTAGCGATGGCTAAATATCAAAAAAAGAGAGAAAAATTTGGTTGTTCAGAAAAATGTCAGAAGGGTTCAGATGATTATCAGAAATCCATCAAAGCTCTCTCTAGAAATCAGATCTTATTGGATTCCCCTTCTTTATCCCGTTCAGTCCAAGGTGCTGGTTCTCCCTTTCGATGCACTTCACAGCCTGGCACTCTTGTGTTTCAGTCTCCCATGACCATGCCCCTACAGCCACCCACTCTTAACAGCACCATCCATCACTCCACATCTTACATTTTCTTTCTCACACCCTGTTCCTCAGAGCTGGGAGGACATCCTACCATAAATACCCATCCAGCTAACTTATTTCCTTGCTTCAAAGCTCTCCTTGAACATTTTTTTTCTGCCACAGTGCCTAGAAAGAACAATAAAATCCATAAAAAATTTGGCTTACTGGAGGGAGGAAACAATTTCGCCAATATTTCTGACTAGTACTGACTTGCCTCTTAGTCTGTGCAGGCTGTCTTAGAAGGAAGGCCTTCAGGGAGGTTGCTCAGACAGCAAAGGGCATTAAGTACACTAAGAATTAATCTTTCACTCTATTTTAAGTGTCTTTAGGATTGGCTCTGTTGCAGAAGGTGGACCTTGTGATGAAGACCTGATCCTGGCTGGGTTGGCTTGGGCCATTCAGTGCCTGCACTCACTTCTTCTGGTAGAGCATGGCGTTGAAGCAAGGTTCAATTTGTGGGAAAGCCCAAGCCAACTAGGGTGGATTCCAGCCTTTAAAAAAATATATGAAAAACCTGCTTTTATGGAGGCACCAGGCTGTGTGCTTCTCCTGCATTGCCATCGCAGCCCTGGATAGACATTAGACAGCAAGACCTCGATGAGATGCAATAAACCCCAATTCCATACTGGATATTTCCAATGCCAAACCTTACCCCAGCAGTAGCCAGTGCAGGCCTTAAAAAGCACAGATTTCCAAAAGACTTTCACATCTTTAAAGCACTATGTAAACAGGAGCTAATTAAACTTTAATTAATGTCTTGACAGGTAAAAAGTTTTTCATTTTGCTTTTAATTAATGCTCATTCATTGCCAGTGGAAATCATCTAAGACCCCAACGAAAACACTCTTAGGATAAACAGATTCTGCTTTTCTGCTTATATTTGGCTAAAAGCTGAGTGAACACATTTTTTTCCAAATGTATTTACTTATCCTTTTTTTAAAAAATATTATTTCCTTTTTCTTTCACTGCACAAAGTTAAATAAATAGCAAGCTGGAATGAAATGACAGAATATATGTAAAACAGAGGGGAAAGGCTAAAAACCAAAGTGAAACTGGGCACTGAAACAAAAGTCCATTCTCAGGGTGTAAACAAAGCGCCCAATCCTTTCATCAAAAGTGTTTACAGCTTATTTTTGTAACATGAGTCTAAGTGGATAATGCAGCACACAGCATGGGTTGATGCATAAATATGTTCCTGTTTGTGCTTTTAAAAATCATAACATTCTTTGAAATATGAAAATCCTGAGTCTTGATACAACCCATATTATTGAACTGATGCCAGCTACCTATAATATCTATTTGATTAGCTTGCAGCAATCTAGGGATGTGATAAAGACCTGTCTTAAGAGTACTGTAAGGTGATAATGAAATGACACAGACTGTGCAGTGATTCAAAAAGGTGCTGAGTGCTTCCTCCTTCTATGTTCAAGCTTCAGTGGAAATGCCCAGTCTTCAGGTTCTTTGGAAAATTAGGCTATTTAAGAGCAAGGAGATGCTTTTCAGAAGCAAACAGTGACTTAGAAACTTAAGGATCTTGAAGTAAGATCTTGATCATGCTGACATCAGCAAGGAAAAGTCCTGGTGCCTGAAGGAGGTCCAAAGCCTCTTCTGCCCATTGGCTGTTTTTATCTAGCATTTCAGTGCTGAGAACCTTCTATCAGTTGTTTACAGCCAAATTCAAATAGTAACACAACAGATTTGCTGATGGTCTCTTCTTCAACCTACTGTGCAGTTTCTGTTGGAATAGAACCCCCCAAGGACACTTCAATAAGATGGTCTTATGCCTTGCAAGAAACACAGCACACTATGGCCTGTGCTGTAGCATAGAAGTACTTGCTCTCTAATTTCTGCAGTGGAAGTGTTTTTGTGGCAGAAACATGGGAACAAATGCCAGGTGTAAGGTCCATGTTTTATTGCCTTCTGCCAGCTTGAAACAGCTTCCAGTAACAGAGTAAGGCCATGTGGTTGTGTGGACATACCCCAGTACATATATATTCCACCTGTGGTCTGGGTGTACCACAAAGACAACATGGGAATTGGTGCCTACATTTGGGCACCTTGCTGGGAATTCTGGTCAGCAACCACTTCAAGAAAACTGGACCTGGACTAGCTTGTCCTATATCACCTTATGTTTGTGCTGGGAATGTAAATGATGCTTCTTCCGTCTTTTATTGTGCTTGTGTTCTCCCAAGTACAGCACATCGGTGCTGTGTTCTGGCAGGGATTCCTGAGAAGTATTTTGAAATCCTTGAAGGAGGGAGGGTGCAGCCTTAGGCTCTCAGAAACCCATGTTCGTTTGTGGCTGAGAGCTTTTTGGATACACTCTCTGAATTTTCAATAACAAGGCCATTGGCAGAGCCTTCTAAAATTGTTGGTCTCCTGCACTAGAAAACAAAGAAAGCCAAACCCTTTCCACTGATTTTGCTGTCAATTGTTCTTCCTTCACTTTGCTACAGGAAGCATTAGAAGCCAGTATCTTTAACAACTGGGATCCAAGCAGCGATGTTTTGTTCAGACCGATTTATACAGAAAGTTTTACAAATTCTGATCAAGTTTACCATTAGGAACAATTCCTGGTTTTTATTCAACATTTTCCATTGTTTAATTTAATCTGATGTCTCCTGAATTTCTTGTTATGCAAATCAGAAAATTTTTTTCTTTTCCTAGTGGTTTGCAGCCCTCATATACATGCAGAGAGTTATCATAACCTCTCTTAGTCACAATTTGGCCAACTTACACGTATTTATACCTCCTAATCTTTTCTCATAATCCAGTCCCCTGTGGCTCTCCATCATTTTTATTAGGCTTTTTTTGTTTTCTTTCTCCATTTCCCCTTCTCTGAGCTCTGTCCGTATTGTTGATATCTTGCTGACATTTTTTGAATCAAATAGCATTCAAGAAATCAGACAATCACTGTTGCCACACTTTGCATTACTGTTTTCTCTCTGGCTGATTAAGCTTCATCTGTCTCTTTATGGAGCCCCCATAGCTGACAAGTTTTTCATTGCCATTTCATTCAGCCAGCAGACACCAAATGTAGCTGCCCCCTTGGTGATCACATACAGCTACGCCTGCATGCATGTAAGCTCTTTCTGGCGGACATGACTTAGCGTCAGTTGCTGAAGAATTGCCAGTAATTCAGCTCCATTGTTATTCACAAGTATTTCCTATCTATCTGCAAATGCAATGAGCATTTTGTTTGCTGTGTCTTCCAGTTTATTAATGAAGAAATAAATTTATTTTCCTCTCCAGCCATAACATCATTCATGTCCTCAAACCTGACATATTGAAATTTGTCTTAGTTTCTGGTATTTCAGCCAATAGAAAGACCACAGGCAAGTACTTACATCCAAGCAAGATTGAGTCAATCTTTCTATTAAGATTTTATGAGACTATCAAATGTTTCACTAAAATATAGTTATATTTGCCCAGAACCCAACATAACTATTTTAAAATTCCTGGCCAGGCAATTGGAAGTTGTAGCTGCTCACGAGTGTCAATACCTCTTTTGGAGGTCTTCTGCTAGCTTAGAACCAAAAGTAATGTTTTTAAGCTAGCTTTCCTCCCTGCTAAAACACTCTGAGCTCCAACTGCTGTATTAGCACACCAAAGCTTAGCAGTAGAAGAAAATCTGGGCATATCTTCTTGATAGGACAGATGAACCATTGCTCCTGTGATACACAGATGCAAACCCAAAGTGAGCCTAGACACCACATTAACCTTGTTAGTCTTCTGCTGTGCCTTATCAGGTCAGCTTGTCTCTTGATTGCTCTGGTACAGGTACCTGATTTCAAGACACAGAGGGAGTTGAGGTCCGCCCATGTTGACATGCCCCTACAGCAGTTGTGGGTTGCTTTGGGTCATCTTAGCCCAGTACAAAGGAAACTATGAGCTGGGAAAGGAGAAGTCCAAGACCTGAAGCTATTACACACTGGCTTGTCATCACCTGACTTAACAGTTAACATTATTGTTAGATTTAAGAGAGAACATAAGGAATGCATTTGTCTGGAATTACTTATCACTTTGAAGCTGTGGCTCACAAGAAGATATGAACAACTTTAGCAGGTCTGACTGGAAGTCGATGCCAAATAACCTCCTATCTGCAACAGTAGCGAGAGCCCAGGAAAGAGTACAAATGTAGGTCAGTTCTGCAGTGATGCTTCCCTAAAATGCTTGCCCAACCTACAGTGGTTTCTGGCTCAGGCGCTTTCTGAACCAGACATGGAGCCTTTCTGTTTAATACAAAACCCAGATGGATTTTAAAAACCTCCAATGAGTTTTTCTTTCATGAATGTATCCAGTAAACTTTTAGCACTCCCTGTATCCTGTGGCAAGGAGTTCCACAAGATGACTAAGCATGGTGTCAAGAAGGATTGCTCCTTTTTGGTTTAAACTGCCAGCTACCAGCTTCATTTCATGCTTCTGAGTTTTGTATTAGAAGGAAAAAACAGTGAACAGCTGCTTGCTATTCTATCCTTGTCATTCGCAATTCCTGAGAACTCCATCACATTCTCTCAGTCATCTCTTTTCTGGCTGAAGAAACCTAGTCTATTTAATTGTTCTCACACTGAAGCCTTAGTCTTGAATTATCCTTGGTGCCATCCTTTCAGACTCTTCCAGTCTGACTAGCTCCTTCAGGAGGGGGAAGATTCGAGGTATTCCAGGTGGAGATGCACCAAAGATTTATCAAATAACACCACATATTTTTTTTTTTAATATTCTTAATTTTTTCTTTATAATTTCTAACATTTACTTTGCTTTATGAGAGCTACAACTTGAATCTGCTTCACAGTATAACAACTTTTATAGGTTTCTCTGTTATAGCTTTAACTCTCCTCAATGATTAGAGTTCGTTCAGACTATAACAGAGTTAAAGTTTAGTTTAGAGGATTTCCAGGACCCTCCTCCCACATGTACATCCCTTGACATTTATCTACCCTGAATTTTACCTGATGTTTCATCACTCAGCCATGTACTTCCAGATGGATTTTTGGCATCTCATCACAGCCAGCCTTCATCTTCAGCCCCTGAATAATTTGGTACTACCAGCAGCATGTTCTCACCAGTCTGGCTTCATTCTCATATTATGACTTCTTTTCTATTTTTCCTAGGACTGATGTTAGATCCCAATCTATCTGTCAAGTGGAGTGACCCATACAGATCTATAGCATTAGTGACTGCTGAAATGCCTTGGAAAGGATCTTTCCCTACTAGGATGAATGATGTGGGAAGAGCAGCAGAAAGAAATTTCCTCTTGTTCCTGGAAATAAATGACAATTGTTCTTAAAGTCTGCAGACGTCTGGCTATTACATCATCTGAGCCTCTGGTGTTTCTGGCTAACAATCACTAACAAAGGAGATGCATTTCCTTCAAGGAATTTCACCAATTACACATCTGATTTTAATTCTTCTTGGGTCAAAACAAGAATAGGAATAAGTGACATTTTCAGTTTATGTTTACTTTTTCCCAGACCACAAAACCTCCATTGACTATGAGACTTAAATTTACTGCATAACAAATGCCTGCTTTCGTCATAAGTTAATAAAGTTGTTTCATAAATAACAGCACGAGAAGCTACAGATGCCAATTTAAGAAAAAGAAAATACAAGCAGCATTCAGTTTTAATCTGATTCTTTATTAAATATTTATCACAGTATCTGAGAACTGAAGAAATTTGGTTCTCCCCAGCTGATCATTCTGAGTTGTTGATGATAGCAAAGATGCTGAGAGGAATATCTTGTGCCTCTTGGGAGTTATAAATCCCATGTTGAGACTGCAATTTGGTTCTTTGCTCCTACTTCCCAACCCTTGAGACAGGGAGGGTGTTTCTTTGCTCACTTACATGGGAGAAAGTGTTAATTTAGAAAGTGTAGTGGGAAACACAGAAACCCGGCTCAGCCATAGCCTTTTCCCGGCTTGATGGCTATAAATAAAATGAGTCAGGGGAAAATCCCTGGCCCTGGGTGGCAGGCTGCAGTCCCATAGCATCTGAGCCATTGGGATAGTCCCTGGGATCCAGACACTGCTCAGACTCATGTTTCCACTCGCCCCACCCTGCACATCAGTCACGGCAGGTTTTCTTGATGAGCAGAAGCCGTGGCTGACCAAATATGCACGTTGGGCCAGGAAAGGGAATAAAATGCAATGTTGATTACTATCTAAATATTGCCCCCTTTGAAGTGAGCAGGTCTGTGTTTGGGGAGGATTGAATACTCTTTTCTCACAGTTTGAGGCACATCATGAGTTATTTTGTGTTCTTGCTGCTGCGACCATTATTTCATTACAGCCTATCGCAAAGGGCTAAATAAGGTGAAGGGCAGGGGAAGGCGTTAAGATACAGACGCCCTATGGTCAGCAGCTTGCTGTCCAGTTGAAACATGCTTGTGCTAGAGCACAACACAGCCATCAGCTGTCTTCCAGTACAACTGCCTGGTGCTGAGGGCAGGAAGGCCAGGCTGCCTCAGTGTCTCATCCTGCCCTTACCCTGTCGAGGCAGCACCAAGTGGGTCATGGAATCATAGAATCATAGAGTCATAGACTAGGGTGGGATAACTGTTCAGGGAAAATCTCTCTGCAGGCACCATGCTCCCTTCCTCCTTTACTGAGTTTGAGAAGCTGAGATTTGAGCTTTATTCCTGGCTGAGAAGTCTTTATTCCTTCCCTTTCTCCTTACTCTGCATAGGACTAACAGCAAAGTAATAAAGGACCACACAACGAATCTGGTCAATGTTGTATTCAATCTCTGCTGCACAATGCACCATGCCCTGTATTTAAAGGGTGCATTTTGGAGATAAGCCTCCCTTTTTCTACCATTTACTCAAATTCTCTACCTTTTGCCTAAGCATCTGTTAGTGGGTAAAGTCAGTGGGTGTCAGTGTCATTCAGGATCAGGCTAGGACAAGCAGGGAACTCCTATGTTAGTGCTTTTCAGGGTTTTACCACATTTGGATGCAGTGTAGAATCAGAGATCTGGGATGAATTGTTCTTTCACATCTTTTTGTGCCACTGAGATATAAATAAGAAAGCAGCATCTTGCAATACCTTCACAGATGGGTTAAGTAATACACAATAGAGGTCCTTTCAGCAAACTGTCAGAAGGAAAAGACTACACTGGGAGCAGGAAAGGATAAGCTGCCTCTCTCCAGAATTTGGTAGATTGGGTTTTACATCTGCTCCCCAGCCTATTACAACCTCATTTGTCTGCTCCATCTCCATTTCCTGTCCTTTGCTGCAAACACTGGCTGTGATAAGGCACACATAAGCATTAGGGTCTTCAGCCTCTCCAGGGGCACTGAAGCTGCAATAATGCTAGTGCTGAGGAAAGTTTCTGAGAGTTTAAGGGTTCTGGCAGGGAATGTAACAGAAAGGAGGGAAACTTTCAGCTCGAGAAGGGACTGTTTTCTTAACCACAGATAAATCAAATATTTGGCATTTTCTAAGTTGCCATCCTTTAGAAAGAGCAACATATGACTGTCTGTGTCATGGTCAAGTGTAATAGGGAACAAAGGGAAGAGAAAGGACGTATCTCTGGCTCTTAGCCTGTAGTACACATTTCCATGCCATGCTGAAGACTTGAGCTGCTATGCCCTCAGGAGAGCTAATGAAAGATACTTTTTTTATAGCCTGGGATAATTTTCTTCAGAATATGAAAATCCAGAGATAAAAAGGTCTTTGTTTACAAGTGTTGGAGCAGACAGGATGCAAACTCAATCCCCAAGCCAGAAAAGATTACTGTACTAGGGTGGGAGCTGAGTGGAAAGTCAGCGGTACTGGTTGTGTTATTGGGAATGGTCAACCACACCTTGTCCCTGGTGCCTCTGGCCCCTTCTGTACTCTTTGCCACTGTGAGCCTGGGAATTATGCCTGCATAAACCAATGGAAAGATCATAAATTAAGTAGAATCCTAGTTTTCACCTATCCCGTACAAACTTGATCCTCAACCATCTTTTCAAAAGACTTTCTGGGATGGCCCACACAACTTGGACAGTCATGGGGCACAGATCAGGGAGAGAAGTGCTGCACTGCCAGCTCCCCATGCACAAACAGTGATAAGACCCTCCATATTCTCCCAGCTGTCCAGGTTGGCAAAGGTCTGAAGCCTTCTGGGCTCATAAATGGTGCTATATCTAGAGCATGTGCAAATAAGTACATCCACTGATTCTGTTTTGGGGCATTTAAACAGGAGTCATGTTTTGAAAGCTTTCTGTCAGAAAAATGATCTAAAGGAGGTTCCTTTATACTAATGAAGCTCCATAACAGGAAACTTCCTCAACTATTCCTACATACTGGGACAACAAATGTGTCTTGCTGGGAGCCTTGCCGCTTCTTTCCATGTAGAAATAAGGGAAAGGTTGAGAACTGAGGTTGTGAATCGCTGCTGTACCCTTCTAAAGTAATAATAGCAGCATCAGTAATAGCTCTTAAATCAGGAGAACTTACTGCAGCTTGCTCCCGTGAGGCTTGCATGACAGCATTTAGTGTTCACGGGAATGCCATGTTCCCAGCAAGAACATTCTCATTTGCATTACAGCAGGACCTGGAGACCTAAGTTAGATTTTAAGTGTCCAGCAAGCCTGATGTGACAACATAGTCCTTGTTTCCATAGTGTGTTTAGTCTAAGCTAAGCCTTTTCAGACCCCCCCTCCCCGTTCCAAATAAGAAAAGGCATGTGCAATGCAACAGCAAGGAATAAAAGGCAAAAGACACTTGAACCTTCATTGGCTCCAGAATTCCTGTAAGCTCATCGACTTCTCTGTTTTCTAGTAAAGGTAATGAGATTTCAAGTTACTCTGTTAATCATCAGAATGTGGAGTTAATTTTTATATGAGTAACATCGTTGTCTGTTTTTGAAAAATAATAAAGTCTGAGTCAAGTTAAAAAATTGTTATGTTTTTCTACGCAAACTCAAAGCCAGTGTTTTTTTTTAACAGCATTAATAAAACAATAAATAATAAAATAATAAAACAGTGTTTCATTAACAAATGGATAAGAAATAACCTGACATGTGCTGTGCTAGCCACAAAGCCAAAGTCGAAAGTCTATGGAGGAAGATATCATCATCAAACCAAACTACACTCTCCAACTGTAGTCTAAACTATTCCATGGGTAACTATTCCTGATTTAGGAAAATGATAAAATTCATGTTCTTATGAAAGTACAGCCTCCAGTTTGTAAGGAGTCCAGCGTTCAGATCCAAATCCCTTCGCAGCAGATAGAAATGACTCATTAACTTCATCTTCGCTTCGCTCTGTCACCTATCTGGGAAACTCCTTAAAACAATGATGTGATTTTACACATGTACAATCTACAGAATTAATCTCAGTGTTTTATTTGTATACACGGGGAGGTAAAAGTTGAAAAGCAAGTAAACTGATCTATTCCCAGGAGACAGAAAAGTAAGGAGAAAACTACATCTTAATAGAAAACAATTAATTTTCCTTGTGGGATGAATATTTCAAAACAGAGGACTGATTTAATGCACTTAATGATTTAAGATCACAGATCCCAAAAGAAAAAACAGGACTTCACTTTTAATATAGCTATATACTTTTAAAAATTCTTTCCCTAGCTATAAAGCTGTTCTTATGAGTGTGAAGTGTGCATATTAGTTATACGTAGAGGAAGGATAATGTACTCTATTCATTAAAACAACCAGAAAATATTATGCAGTTTAAATAAATAATTCAACGTGTTTTCTTTGTGTTCAGCTTGAAGGTTACTAACAATCATTTTGACTACAAGGAATTATAAGTAAGATTATTTTTTCTAGGTTTTGTTTTGGTTTTGGTTTTAATTTTTTTTAAAATAGGAAATTAAGATATATATCTTTTACTGCAAGAATTATATCATTAAATATAATAATGCTGTACACATTACAGACAACTAAAAGTAGGTTCATAATAAAATGCAAGAAGTTTCTGCTTTTCATAAATGTAATACAGAAAATTGTTTTCACTATTAATGATTTTTTTAAAAGCACTATGTTGTGATATTAAAATGGAACAGATATCTGCAACCTTGACAGTAATATAGTTCCTTTACCAGTGTTTGTATCACTATAACATACTGGCTGTTAATGTTATTTTGCCATGAGAATATTCTCTAATGTTCAATTTCTGTATCGCAGCTGCTAATGTGTTCTGTGATTTACGACCGATTTTGTTTTTCTGATCAGGAGTTCTGTGTTTCAGAGAAATATTTTGCAACGATGTTATTCTGTTTTTAAATTCCAATTCAATGTTAATGTATTTTTAAGGAGTAAAGTTAAAGAAATAGCGAGTATTTTTTAAAAACTATGCAGCCTTGTATAGTAGTTTTCATATACAACCTAACATTCATCATCAAATCCCTGCTGTTTTATAACCACTAATGTTATTATTCCCTTCTTTTTTTGCTAGGTAGAAATATTAATGAGATACCATTTCCCTGCTTTTGTAAAACTCTCTCTCATGTTGCTTGTTCAGTGGATAAAAACGCAAGTCAGTGAGTGTGAGACCACCACTGAAACCCCCCACTCTGCCTTCCAGCTCCCTAAACTCACAAACCAAGCTTCACATTTCACCCTTGTTCCCTGATTTTTCTTTAAGATGCACTGAATTCAGAAGCAAAAATTCTTCCCATCCCTCACTTTCACCATCAAAGGATCCAACATGTTATGACTGAGGCAGATCGCAGAAAACCCCACAAACAACCGGGCAAACTGATTAAACACCGACAAAAAAAAGTTCTTAGACATCACATTTCCTGAGCTTTTTCCCCTCTCTCGCTGCACTACTTACTTGTAATTACGTCTGGGGCCATTCCTTCCTATTCCACAGGATAAACTGGAATATACTGCTCGACAGTTTTGTCTCTAGCCCTTTAAACACTAGAGACCTCATAAGCAAACAACCTTTTTTTATGCCTGTTATGAAATTTTAATGATCTTCCAAGGCTCTCAGAATCAAACCAACTTTCTTCCCTCCCTCTGCCCCAACAACTTGGCTTCTTTATACCTTTTGTTTCAGAACTGTGCCCAAACTAAATATACTAAACCAGGAGGGAACTACAGCTTTAAAATAGGGGTTAAAGCAGCCCTTGTTTTCCTGCGTCTCTTCCCATTCCTGGTAAACTGTTGGATTACCTTGGGGAGTGTTGGAAAAAGCAGGTTGGAAAGTGGAAACTGGAGCAGAGATGCAGTCTCTGGACAGAAAGTCCTCAAAAGGGGTTTCATGGAGGGGATGAGAGTGCCAGCGCTGGTGTACGCCAAACAGCTTTGTGATGGATGTGTTTATCCTTAAAACTAAGGTCCCATTCAACACTGCAATAGCTGGGGTTGGGAAGGCGGATGGCAGGAGAAGTGAACTGGGCAAAGACGGGGTGTGTGTTAAGGCGCCTTGTTAAAGCACTCCCTGATGTGCCAGTGCAACAGTTTATATTAAAGGTGATCTGTAGACCTTAAGGATCATCGTAAGGGACTGCAAAAGGGCTGTATTTTGCTGGGAGAGAGGACAAATTCTCACCACAGCCTTCCACACCTCTGGGTACAGCTGAATTCAAAGGACCACAATGCACTAACAAGGAAGATATGAGGTGATGATAAATGCCGTCAAATAAGTAAAACGCCTGGTTAGTCCCTGGTGATGGAATGTATTTTCCCAGGTCAGTACTTGCCTGGAGATCTTGGGTAGCGCCCTAAACTCTGCCAAATGAATCTTTACTATTCTAGTCAATCTGCTTCACCCAAATACCTCCAAGTTCATAGTATCTGACTCCTCTGTAACACCTCCTGTTCCCAATCCTGCATTGCTCAGAAGTAGGTGGAAATTGCAGCCTATCTGAACATTCCTAACTTATGCCAAGTGCTTTTAGCCAGAGGAGCCATTTGAAGAACTTGGCTGGGGATCCTTAAAATGCTGGTTTGTACCCCTGGGATGCAGCAAACCAGTCATTACAAACAGGGTTAGCAGGTTGCAGACCAAATTACATCACTTTAAGATTTGATGTCTGAAGAGCACCACCACAGAACGTGACCTGGCTGGAGGCTGGAGCTAAATGTCACTGCAACAATCAGTGGAGCCATTTCTGCTTCCAAGGGTAGGTTTTGGGGAAGGGTGATGTGCAACATGGTATGATTAACAGAGATGTGGGGAGTGTGGTAGGAATTTCACAGCTTTCAAGAATGCTGTCTCAAAATGAGGTCTGACTTGACTGTGCTTGGTTCTAGAGGAAGAAGATGTTTGGTGGCTGTCTTTTCCCAATTTTATTGCCCTCATCAGTCCATCAATGTATGGATGGGGTAGAAGAGAAGAGGTAGCTATAAGAAAAGTCAAGGGAAAGCATTTGGGGTAAGAAGGAGAGAAAGAATTCAAAGTGATACTGTAGGTCATGGGTTGGAGATTGCAAATCTGGGGGATCTTCAAAATGCCCTGGAGCACCCCTGTTGACAACAGCTTAGGGAGAGCAAGTGCCACATCCCCATACAGGGCAGAAGAGGCTGCGCTTCCGAATTTCCCCCTGCCCCCTTCATTTAGCATTTGACCCTCTGCAAGGAGATGGTGCACAGCTGAGCACCGCTGAGGGCTGGCCTGGGAACGGGGTCCAGGTTAGGATTCGCACACATCACTAACTCACTCCCACGGCCCTGGGCATCATTGTTCTCTAAAAGGAGACATGTTTCCTTCCAAGTAGCAGACATGGAAAGAAAAACACACAAAAACAAATCATCTCGTCCTTCCTTCCCCGGATGGGGAGCAGCCCTCCCCTGCTTGTCACTGAGGCTTGAGGTGGACATGATCCCAGCCTGACAGATAGACGGGGAATGAAGAAGTCTCTTTTCCCTGGAAAATACACTCTTGAGGATGGCTGACCCTGCCAAGCTTTCTCCTCACCCTCTCCTATGTGCACCTCCCTGCTACCAGCCTGTTTTAGCACATTTCAAAGGCAGGCATGGGATACTAGTGGGTTTTCCATGTGAGAAACTCCTTCTGCTCCGTCAGGAATGATTTGAAATTGCTCATAGCCCTTCCAGGCTTCCCTAATATTCACCCAGTTCAGCTCCCTGCCTGTCTGTAAGATCTGGAGCTTTCCTGATATCTTTCGGGGTTTAGGGGTTGCAAAGCTGTGGTTGGAATAAAAACACTGCAGAAAGAAGCAGAAGCAGCCCTGGGTTATTGCATCTCTCCTCTTGGGCTGCATCGAGTTCTTATGCTCTGAAGACACTGAGGCACTGGGTAAAGCTCTGAGGAGAAAAGGTTCTGGACATTTTGAAGGGGATAAACTCCTCCTTTACAGCAGGATCTCCACTATTTGTTGCCCTGGCTCTGTTATCTGTTCTCCATCAGCTATTTTTTTAAGCTTTCCCTCCTCTCAAAATAATCAGTAAATCATAACAGGCTAAAAACATGGCTGGGCATCTGTCCTGCCACTGGGGCTTTTGGCTGCTTTTAGATCATTAAACGGGCCTGGCTCTACACAACCTGACAAATATGAGGTGAACTTTACCCCAGGGTCTGCCACCTTCACACAACAAGGGCGCATATTCCACAGCTGGGGAGCTGTTATTCGACTCGGACTGTACCACAGGTCAGAATTTATGACTTTGTTATTATTATGTTTGTGAGTTTTACAGCTACATGGGTCCCGCGGGAACCTGCAGCACTTTCGCTTGGCCATGTCAGTCAGACATTCATAATGCACCAAAGAGGAAGCATTGAAAATGCTGGGAATATCCTGTCTAACACTGTCTCTCATCTCTCTGACCCTCAGGTAAGGGCCAGACTTTGTTTGCACCCAGCGTCGGAGGAAGCTGATAAAGGGCATAAGAGGAACATGGAGAGGGAGTGAATGGCAATGAACACTCAGCAGCATTAATGCCAGACACCTCTGCTGCCCTGTTTGTTCCCTCTAATGACACATGTCCCAAATTTCCTGATCATAACAGTCATTATGTTGCCCTTGGTGTTTTATTGCCCTCTGATGTTGAGCCAGGAGCTTCACAATGGGAGTTAACCTGATGTTAATGAGTTTAACCACTCCAGTTCATCTGCTGACTCTTCAGAGTGCTAATGGCTTGAGGGAGGGAGGAGGGCACAGAGATATTTTTATTCATGTACACTGTGTAAACACATGGCACTGCCCAGATTTCACTGTGAGACACTGATGGCAATGAAGACAACTCAATAGCTTTGATCTTTTTCGCCTGGATGCCAGTGTTTTTTAGGAATAGTAATCACTGGTGGGGTAAAGTATCTGGAGTGGGAGCTTTTCCCTTGCGTGTGTGGTGAATGGATGCCAGCAAGCATCTGTCAGGCTTCCTTGTGGGAAATGCAGACTGAGCAAACTTCCCTGTTGCAATGTAGGTTGTAAGGCTCCTGACATGGTGGCATCTTTAGCTGGTACCCAGGATGAAAAAACCCACTGAGCAGGACCAAGCTGCCCAGTGTTTGGCCCTTTATTCCCCCTGCAGCAGCGTGGCTCTTCCTCTTCAAGCTGCCCTAACCTTCAGTCTTCAGAAAAGTCTAAAAATTCCCAAGTAGCAAATGCTATATCCCAATGGATATCAGCATCTCCCACCATCCATAGCCAAGAGCTGATAGCGGCTGTTTAATTATTTCCTTTGTCTGGGACATTTGGGCCATCTGATGGAGAAGTTGTAGGCCAGGTCTGAAACCTTTTCCTGAGCCACTGGCCTCTAAAGCCATAAAACACAAACGTCAAACTATCCTGAGCATTTCCTCTTCCTTTCCTCCTTCCTTGCTCCCTCTTTTATCCTCTCCCAAGCACGACAGTAGCACCCAGACCTCCAGGAGCCACCACTCTAAACAGGCGCCATATTAAAGGCAGGAATGGCACTGTATTTTACAAGACCCAGTGTTTGACATTCCTCACATTTAGACTCAGAAAATATTCAGGCAATGTCATCCTTTCATTGCCTGTCTTTCCTGGACAAACAGGGTGTGCAGATATGTGTAATTTTCATGACAATCTATATACCTCTGATATGAGAATACACCAACACAAGCTAACCTTGCAGTTATGCATCCAACTTAGAAAACAGGTATAATAATAAATATACAACTCCCTGTTACCCAACAATGTGCATAAAGAGGAACTTTCCAACCACTTTTCTTTTTTTTCCTTCCTGTCTGAAGAAATGATTCCCGTCTCCACCTGTCCACAGAATATATCATCTTAATTCAGCATACCTCAGCGCTTGCTGAGCCCAGGGAACTGGATACCTACAAGCAAAAGCCAAACCAGGGGTTCTTTAACCTAATAAGGCACGCAACGCTACAAAAGCATCTACAGTTCCTCTCTGTTTTATTCTGGAGAGGCAGGTGCTTTCTATCCTTGAGGATCCCAAACATTTGACGTGACCATGACTTTCTGTTGTACTTTTCCTTTGCCGCTGTGCATTTTTTGCACTGTGGTACTTGCTGGCTTTCCCCCAGAGATGCTGAGGTTTTTTGCAGCAATTACCCAAGCATCTAAGATGCTTGGGTTAGGCCAGCCACCACCACCTGCCTCCTATCTGCAAATCCCTGACTTGGCCACCTGTGCAAAGGATGACCCTACAAGCCTACTGCTTGATGATCCGCCAAGCTGCATGCACCAAAAATGATGTGGAGCTGGGACTGATCCTCTTGCCCCATGTCACCACCTGCAAGTCCCCATCAGCACATGGGATCATGAAAGGGAAAGGAACACCCAAGGACAGAGCAGTGCTGCTGCTAAACTGTCAATGGGAAGGATGTGTCAAGGAGCTGGGGCAGTCTTGGTGGGAGAACAGAAGAGATGCAGCATCTCCAGAGCCTGCAGGGTCTCCCACATGTGCCGGCAATTCACACTCAGGCTTTTACGAGGTGAGAGGAGCTGCTGGAAGGCATTTTCCCCCCACTTGTTGTGGAGCTTATGCAAAGCACCCCTGGTGAAGGCAGGCTTCTCAACCCCAGGTGTGAGGGACAGTGGTCAGCAACGTTCCTGGAGTCTTCCCCATGTCAGCCTGGAGAATGAGCATGGGAAAAAGGTCAGATGCTTTTGTAAGGAATGCAACATCTGCTTTATTAACAAGCAAAAATAAAAGCAGCCCTCTGCTCTGTACATGAATGCTTCTCAGCGCTTGGAGAATTTCTCTGCCAGGAGCTTCTGAATAAGGGAGCCAAGAATCTGAAAGAAAAAGAAGGAAGATAGAGATAAACTTCAGCTCCGATGCTGCAAGCAGTGGTTGAGGGAATGTAATCTGCTTTTCTGGCACTCAGCAGAAAGAAAGGCAGAACAGAGCAGGAAGAAAAGAGGATCCGATTTCACATGTTTCATCTTAATAAGCCAAATATCACACGTGCCTTTTGCAACGAGAAAATGCTCCATAGGCCCTCAAGTGTCCGCATATGGATTTGCGTATACGCGTGATATACTGAAGCGCTTCAGGGTAGAGCCTCATTGTTCAAGCACAGCTCCCCACTTGGGCACGTAAATTAATCCTTGTGGGCACTTGGATTTGCACTTCATACTCTCAGCGAAATGTTAGACATTTGTGTGCTGCGTGACAGGGGGGAAAAGGCAGCGTGTTGCCTGGCAGTTTTGGGGTGACCTAGTGTTATTTCTGTTCTGGCACCCCATAGACCCACTCGCATTTTTTCATTCCTCATTACATCCTGCGCAAATTCCTTCTGGTCTGAGAGTTTCCATTCTTGATCCTTGTCCAAAGGTGAGCGTTCGCTGCTGAAAGTTTGTTCTAAATTGATTTAACTATTTTTAAAAGTTACTTATTGCTGAATAAATATACCTTTCCCCCTGCAAATGTATTTCCCTGATTTTCTCCTCCGAAGGGAGCAGAAGGGGTATAGTAAAGTATTTTAGAAAGAATAGTCTGGTTGATACCAAGGGAGTTAAATGAAAGAGAAACAAAGAAAGCAAACAGGATATTTATGGCAACTCTAGAGAGCTTTCTATATGTAGCCATTAAAAATAGCCCTCAAATGAACAATACTGGCTTTCTGCTCTATCCTGAAATACAGAGGACAACCATTGAAAGGCTCGTATACACACCCAAGGCTTGTGTGGGTAACTGTGGATTGGCAGGTGAAAAGAAATAATTCTGAGCACGTTCTTAACCCGTGTAAAAAAGCGGTTTGACTTGTGCACACACTGGGTAACACACGCTGTGTTGTTTTTATATGTAGCTTAATCATTCACTACACATTTCCTTGGAGAAAGCTTGCAGATCTTCAGAGGAAAGAAAAATGTAGCAAGATTAGGTGGCTCCTGTGCCTTTTCCTGCTTCAAATTTTAAGTTGCTATCATTCCTTTTGAAAAAGTGAGTAAATAAAATAGTTCCACAAGAAAAAATCACTTTATTTTGTACATAAATTCAAGAGAAAAAACATACTAGATTTATGTATGTTGAAGTGTCTCTTAAAAGCTACAAAAAAATCACAATATATTCCCAGTTTAGGCATAATTAATTTACAGCAAATAGATCTTGCTGCATTAGCAATTTTCATCTCCAGTAAATGTCTCCAAAAGGATCCTACACTGCTCAAATGCTCATTTTTCTGCCAAAAAAGTAAACTGCTGTTTTCCATTTTTGTGCAAGATTTTGTCACTGATACAACCTCAGGTCTTCCTCTGCTGGTCAGAAACATGCTGAAGGAAAGTATTGCCTGAGATATATCTTCCTTTAGACAGCTTTGTCCTTTATGCTCTTTTCTCCAGCAAATGTATCAAATACTGCTTTAGAAAGCGGGTTTGAACAAGCAAGCCAGTGTTCCAGCATTCATTCTATTTTTCCAGCTGAATTTAAATTTTTTTCTTAAAAACATAAATGGCTTCATTAACGTCAATTTGAGGATCTGTTAAGATGTAGGTGGTCCAATGCCTTAAAAATGACTGTACATTTGTTCCAGTCCACCACTCTGAGAAGTGCTTCAGCGGGATACAACGTAAGGGATTGCCATTTAGCTTGTTTTCTTTTACCTTCTGTTTTCAAAAACAGCTGTGTCACAGATAGCCCTCCCCTCCCTTTGCTCCTCTGACCTCTTATTCTGCAATCCCCTTGGATTTCCTCCAGGGAGGGCAAATATTCCCTCCACCTTTCCCCAGAATTGTGTGTTCTTTTAACCTTGGAACAATCTTTGGCCACTAAAAATAGACTCCCAACTCCAAACTTTGCCGTCTCTTCTCGTGCCACAACTGCATTTTGACATTCCGTTCTCCTCGTTGGATCACATGCACGGTCCCTGCCTCCTTGTCAAGGCTGACAAAAGCACAGTGTGTCACCAAAATCTTACACAGGAATTCCAGTGACCAGATGGGGATTTTTTGACTAAATACACCAAAGCAGCTCATGAGGAAGATTTTTCATATAAAGAGCAACAAAGAAAAAAGGTCACAGAATTACAAACTCATGGCAACTGGAAATGGAAAATTGATTGGGTCAGCCATGCTATTTCTTTGCCAATTGTGGATAATCCCTTACGGCTGGTTTTAAACCTATGGCTGGTTTAAAAGCCCTAAACGGGAGACCTCCTACCAGTATCTGAGAAGATTATTCACAGGCTAAGTCTTTCCATCCCATCTTCAAGAAGGGACTTGAGGTATTAAGACTTTCCCTATAAGAAATTTTTTGTTTGGTTGGTTTTGTGCCTTTCTTTCTTTTTCCTCATGAACATTTATAGAGTAATAGCTCTGCCTTGTGTTTTCTCAAAAATGAGGTAATTAGGATATGTTAGCTTTCGGCTTCTCAATTTTCCATTGGTTTTGATTGTTCTTTATCCTGGTGACTGCTTTGAATATATCAAAATCAGTCAACATTTTCCAGGTAATGAGGGACAGCAGGTAGTGTGGTGTGAACTGACCACAGAAGAGCACTTATCTCCTTGATGTCTTCCTCCACATACACCACAGTAGTCCATCTTCCCCAATATCAACTTAGACTTGCAAAAAATTACTGTCTTGATGTTTGTCAGTAATATCTCAGATTTTTGTCAGTGTTTATGTTTTTAGGGTTTTTTTTCCTTTCATTGAATATTTGTTCTTTTGTATACCCTTTGCTGATTATTTATTCATTTATTAATTTTTGTGAGTTGTATTTGCTATTTTCTTGTCACTTTCCTAATTCCTTAGATCAATAGAACAAGATAATAAGAACATCAGGTCTGATATGGGACCTCAGTTCTTGCACTGTAAGATATGGGAGAATGTGAGACATGGGAGACCTCTCTGTCCTCCAGTGATTCATCTGTGACAGTAGAGCAGAGAGTTTGTCTTATCCTTCTAACATCAGTTGAGATGTGTGGCTGAAAAATGCTGTAAGTGTAAATCTCTTGCAATAAATCTATTATTTGAGCAGCTCTTTATTTCTTCCAAAGGTAGCCCCCAAACATGCTGCAGCACTCCTGAACTTTCTTGTCTCCATGTCCTCTGTTCACTCTCTGCTCTGCTTCAGTGTGGTGTTTTGCAGAAACCCGGTCCCCATCACACACCCTGCCAAAGGACCTGCCAAAGGGTCTCTGTGAAGGCTGTGCTTAAGCCTATGTATTTGACGCTCCCATTTCATTGTACTGCTCTGAGGGCCATCCCATAGGCCACTTGTAAGCATGAGCTTTTGCAGGATTCACAAATTATCCTTCAACCAAGACACACAGGACCAAAGAATTCTATCTGTATGTCTGAGGAGAAACAGATTTAATTGTTGCACAGTCTTAAGGTATCTATAAAGAGTATACATATAAAGGGATAACTACAAAGCAAATTAGTCAATGTAGGGATGCCCCTCTGGATTTTCCAGATTTGAGGAATGGACAGAAGGTGAAATTTTGTTTCCAAAGTTTTCCGCTTGCATCAGTGTTATTATACCTTATGTACACCATCTCTCCTTGAAATCAGTCATTCTGAGTCCATCAACTGCTTGCATTTTGGAGAGATGAAATACCTGTGCTATTCAGGAGCACCACACTGAAAAAGAGGGTGAAGAAAAGCAACTCTAAAAATGCAAAGCTCTGAAAGGTTGGTGGGCTGGTGTGGTTAAATGTTCTCTTTCTGAGTTTCCTTGCTGCTGGGAGAAAATCCTTGGGGCCAATGGCCCACAGCTCCAAGCAAAACCATTTGTATCAGCATCCCGGTAACACCATTTATCACTTTCATTTAAGAACTGTCCTCACAATCCCTGCTTGTTCCCGATCAATACCTCACTATGAATAAAAGTGAACAGAACAAATGGGAAAGATTTATTAACTCTACTGATATGTTAAAAGCATTCTGTCAAAGAATTTGAAAAATGCTTCTCATATTTAGTGCTCAGAGACAGAAAATCCCTTTTGAGAAAAGAAAGGTATGTAAAATACATCAATACCTCAGTGTGGAAATCCAGACCTGGCTCACTATATACATTACCGATGAATAGGTATTATTGAAAACTGCATGCGGTTCTTAGCAGGGACAGCAGCTCCACATAAGAATGAGAAAGCAATTGTCAGCACTCAACGAGAAACACTGGTCACATCTTTAAGGGAGCTGGGAGAATGGGAGTCTTTAAGATGGTAAAGCACAAGATTAATGGAATTGGGAGAAGCTGTTGACAGAATTTCTTGAGGGGAATGAAATTGGAAAGTGATACTTGTTGGGACGTGACCCTTGGAAATTTGCAGCAGTCTAAAGCTATATACAAATCTACTCACTGTAATAAAAGTATGGTCTGAAAAGAAATGAGTATTTGAACCGCATGTCAGAAAGTCACTGCTGGAGTGTGATTCCAAAAAGCACGTTGCAATGCAGTGAATGAATCACAGACCACAGGGTACATATGCTAAATGAATCAACATGATGCACTGCACTATAGGGCAATCATCACCTTCAGCATTGCCATGAGAGAGCAATAACCAAATTCCATGTGCCACCTTCTTCCAAAGCATTTTTCAAAGGCTAGGCCAACATGCAGTGTGATTAGGGATGTCTACAGAGGGATAAATAACATCTCCAGCCAAATCACTTTCCAGTTTGTGCCTTTGGAGTTTACTGGACTAAAATGAAGAAAGAAAGGTAGCCTGCAGCCCAGGTCTGACTAACGTGCAACTACTGGGGAAGGGGAAGAAACAAGAAGTACATCAAAGAACGTATTGGTTTTGCATGCAGATGATATTCTGGTAATTTCTTAGCAATGTTTGCAGCGCAAAGGAAAGGAGAAAGGCAGTGCTAAAACATGAAGCAAGTTCATGGCCAGGAGTTTGAAGACAGGTCTTTTTTCTTCTGTGTCTGGCAAAGAGGCAAGGAGTTTTATTGGAAACAGACATAGTTTCCACCCCTTTGTCAACCCCAAATTAGAATGTTCTTCTGGAGAACATCTTTAATCAACTGGAACCTGATCAACCCACTTCATGGGTTGGGTTTGTCACTGGAACAATATAGTAACACCAGAGGCTTGTGAGCTGTGCTCCAGTTGGAGCCCTGACATTTAAATTTCTAGATGGATTAAGCAATGTAGGGTTTTTTTGGGGTTTTTTTTTGAGTTTGGTGTTTGTTTTGTTTTAATATAATTTCTGAATAAAGGGAAATGATTCAAGCTTTCTCCACAAAGACCCTTCAGCTTTGGAAATAGCTGTCCATCCTCTGGATGGAAACACCCTCAGCTGTTGAGAGAATATTGGAGTGAACTGGCACAATGCTCACATAAAGCAATTTGGTGAATGAATGGTCAAGATCTTGAGAGTGCCCAAGGAAAGCAGACCCTTCCAAGAGCAAATCCCTCTCCAGGGACACTGATGCAATACCTACTAGAAGTTAAGAAGCTATTTTGTAATTGAAGGGGCAGCATTCACCATTCATTGTAGGAGGTCTTCCCTGTGAGGTCTTCCAAACCCCTGGTGGCCATGTTGAACATACCCAAACTGTGAAAGCCAAAGCCATTTCAGGCAAATCGAGTACAGCAGTAGGAAAGTCAGCTGGAAACATACTTTTAAAAGATTTCACAACATCAAGTGAATGAAATTGGGTCATTTCTTCCAAAGCACTAGCCTGGAATTATCAAAAAATATAGCTAGATGAAACATGTAAGGCATTTTACTGTATTTTGCATATTTTTATCCTTTTTGGAGAGTTTAGCTGGAGGATGATGGAGAACATAGAAAAGAGGTAAGTGCAAAATAGTCATCTTTCTTACAATGGCCTGCTTGGTTTCCTAAACAAAGCTGCGCTTGAACACTTCACACTAAATGGCATTTTCTGCTTCTGCTTTCATGTCAAACCCACAAGAATGTCTTTCCTGTCTGTTGCACTAATCCAACACCTAGGAATACTCAGCCAGCTGGATCTTTTGTTGGGCAGACTGTTCCAGTAAGTCCTTCAGAAAACAGATGTCAGGTCAGGCATTGGAAAGGCTAGTGAAGACCTCCCAACCACGACAGTTAGAAGAGGTTGTTTAGAACAAAATAGAACAAAGCAAAGGTAGGGTTTTGAGTGTGTGTGTCATTTTTTGCTTGGTTTTAAACTTAAAGCTAAAATAGGTTTTGGAAAAGGCGAGGGATGAGGAAGCATCTGATGATTTGGACAGGTGGGTCTGAATCTTGCAACAGATATTACATGTGGTCTCCAATTCTTGGTATAGACTAGAAAAAATGAAGGAAGGAGCATCTGTATAGTTTGAAGAACAGAGATGTGTTTTCTTGAAGGAGCTCAAGCTTCATTTTTGTGAGGGGAATAACAAGTGAAAGAGTAAAATGGTTAAGAGGCAGAAATGGTCAATGGAGGATGAGATTTTCAAGTGACTCTTCAATCTCCCATTACAACTCCTCATCACTGAGGCAAAATAAATTAATATCAGCTTTCAAGATCTTTCCTGAGAGAAGGGTGGGCTAATTTCACACAGTAAGTTGTCAAAATTGGGGTGCGACCCGTCTTCCATCTGTTCTCCCCAGTTGCTAGGGGCTGCTATGGTTCCACACAAGAAAACACTAATTAGACAATCACACTGGTTTTTTTCCATACACCCCCCTACTTCATCCAAAGCCTTGGATGGAAAGTACAGCAGGAATGAATCCAAGCTGTGCCTCAAAATGGACTAGTTTTTGCAGGTCTTGCCTCTATCTTTTTTTTCCTTTTTCCCAGTAGTTGGAAGGGGCATGAACTTGTAGCAATCAGATATTTAAAGGCTTTATAGAATGGGGCCAATTTAAGGTTGCTTGGTTATTCTGGATCCAAGCACTTCCTAATCTTCTCAGGGCCTGACTTTACAATTTAAACATTCCTTAAACGCTGATTTCAGATGTGCTGCAGAGCTAAAACAAGGCTGGCACTGTAGGAGACTGCAATTTTGTATTGTATAAAAAACAACAAAGAAAAGGAGCAGTTATTTAGGATAATCTACAGGGATTATGCTGAGCAGTGGAAGTTAAGACTGACTATAGTATTTAGCTGCTACCTTAAAACTTGCAATGGAGTATATATAGAAAGTAGACAGGACAAAGGACTTGGAAAATCTTAATTGTGTGAAACAGTTCTACAATGATCCTACTACATGGCAGGAAGATGTGCCATATCTCCATTTTCTTCCTTGGACAGTAGTGTGCATATAGTGCTTTGATCCCTATGCTCCTTCTGACTTCCACATAAAAAGTGCCTTTCAAACCCTGGGCACCGAAAGTCCTACCCCATTCAGAGTCTGAAAAGACATCAGGATCAGGGGCTGTAAGATTTATGCGAGCAATTAATCAATCACCTCTACACTCTCAGTGAGCTGGGCTTGCATCAGCATTGCCTGCCAGGTTCAGCCAAACAAGTATTTGATCTGAATATGCTGCAGCAAAACCCAACATTTGTGTATGATTACCCAAATTACAAAGCCATTTTGTAATATGCCCATAACGAATTAAATGAAAAAATATGTACAATAATGAGGTCTTTATTTTCCAGCTTTAATTTTCTATCTCAAATGAACGAATTGAAGTGTTTAGGCACCAAACCCTCCAGTCCACCTTGTCCTAAACAAACTATGGAGTGACTGCAGAAATGAAGAGGTAATTAACTGGGAGTTAGCTCAACCAGCTGCTCTCTGTATTACTGAGGCAGACTAAGCCTTTGGCAACTTGATTTGGTAACACCCCTCAGCAATTTTCAGCATGTCTTTTCTCAGTCTTTAATGTATCCAAAACCCCAGGAATCCACAGGTTTTTAAATGATCAAATCCACAATTTTGCCTGCCTGTCATGTTCATGCTGCAGACTTAGCGGATCTCTTAGAATAAGGTTTACAGCACGTCTTCTGGATTTGATTAGAAGAAAATCTGTGCTTCATCTTAACTCCTCCACTTTTTCTGCCCTAGACCTGAGGAATGCAATATTGGCTTCTCCTTCAGCAACTCCCACATTTGTAGCAAAAATTACGGAGCTGAGTTTCTATCTAGAGTGCATTATTTTAAAATGTTCTTATTCCCACCTGAACACCATGGCATCTGTAGCATTAAAAATTTGTATTAATTCATATACATTACTATTAATGATATATATGTTTCATAGTTTGCCTAAAGCTTGGGAACTTACCATGCTGGAAACTGCACTGCCTTCCAGGCTGTATTTATCAAATTAATTTTACACGTTGAATACAGAAGTGCTGATGGCAAATGCCATCCCTCCACCCAGAATATAAAATATGTATGGTTAAGTAAAAATGTTGTACTCATTTAAATTTATTTTTAGAGATTACCCAAGAGCTTTCCAGTTTGTTTAGATATGAAATACAACAGAATACATCCACTTTTTCTTTTTTTATGGACACATATAATGCAATAAAAAAAATACAAAACAAATTGATTCGGAACTCAAAATCAATGAAAACTTTGTCTACCCCTCTGGAATTTTTGTTTTCACTGTAGTCCATGAAGACTGTTCTGCAAAGAACATCAATGTTCCAACAAATACTAGCATGTGGCTTTCAACTAATGTTAAACCTCCTTTCAGCAAGTCAAAGCAATGTGCTTCTTGATTTTTGTGGCAATATATTTTGGTGACTGTCATGTAATCAGAGTTTCAAGAACTTGTGTCATCCTCCATCCCAATATTTTACCTCTTACATGATTGATCTTAATTAAACTTCAATACCTAATCCCCTTATAGCTGGTCATGTAAATCACGTCTTATGTGCACAAAGAGCATGGGTGAGAAAACTTCCCACACAAAAGTTGCAGACATGTTGGTTGGGAAGGATTTCTTTGCTGTCTGCTGATAATAGCCACTGGAAGTGAGCAGAAGGGGTTGAAAGGTGATATTAGCAAAATGCAAACAGATAAGAGAATAAAAATGAGATATGTTTATCATTCCTGGCAGGTATTCAGTGTTCTGCGCTGCATGAGATGGTTCAGATTCCAGGGAAACTACTGCATAGGCGTAGACTGGCCTGAAAAAACCGACTTGGCGTCTTTGATTTCAGTTTGCAGCGTATCCAGAATATCCACTATTTTTCCTTGCTGCAGGTGAGCTATCCGATGTGGGGTCCTGAAGCTGATTGAGGCTTTGGTAGCTCGTCACTTACATTATGATTGCAAGCCTATGGGCACTGAAAAAAGATCTGAACGCATTTGAAACTGAACTGAGACTAAAAATGGCTTTTATTGTATTTTTCAGTCATTTTTGTGTACCTGATTCATAGAATTTGTCTTGCATGATTCTTATGGGTCCTACTCATGGATCAGGAATTGAGCAGTAAAGATGGCTTTAACATGGAGCACAAAAAGGTGACTCTCAGGGAGTTTTCTGAAGCTACTAGTAAGAAAAGAAAGGGTAGACTTACCCATTCTTCTTCCTCTAAACTTGAAGGTGGTTTAAGCTATGCTGGCTTTCAACAAATAACTACTGTTCACTGAAATATATTGGCGAGCTTTTTCACATCTGGAAGAATTAAAAATAGAGTAATTGTTTTAGAAAATAGCCAACATGGTTTATTTACGATTATTGCATCAGGAGTCAGGTTGATATGATGGTGAATGTTCAGGGTAAGCTCCAATTCCCAATCATATCAATGGCAAAACTAATTAGTTCAATGCAACCACAATTTAATTTCTGTGTAACTTGATTTTTCGGTATCAATTAGACAGAGAGGTCTTTTGCCTAAATCTCAGTTTGGTTTTGGTATATGTACTACAGAACTTGGGATTTCAGGTTTGTCAGCAAAACCGAAAGTGAAACTCAGCTGAGTCAACATGATTTCCTACAATATTGCTATTCAGGTCCAGTCTCCAACAAGCCTGGGACAGTTAGTTGGAAACTCAAAAAACATTCTAATGAACCTTGTTTGACTTTTCATTTTCAAAAAAAGCCCAGATCAGGGCAATTTTTACCTGGTTTCCAGTTTCATAGGTACAGCTGGTTGAAATTTTTCAAATAAAACAAAGCGTGAACACTTGTCCTTTCTCCAAACATTCATTTCTTTTAATAAAAAAAAAAATAAAGGGAAAAAAATTATTGCCCTCACTACATTTTTTGAAAAAAATAATTAAAAATAAATCTTTGCTATCAAAAGGTGTGGGGGAGAAATAAAAACCTTTTCGGTGGTGTACAAAATACATCTTTTATTTACTTATAGGCATTTTTTGGTTTTGTTTGGACAGCCACAGCAATTGTTTTGACTGGTTGCCTCAGATTGTTGTGTGCTTTAAGTTTCCTTCCATTCATAGCTGAAACACTTTGGGTCTGATTTTCCAATGACAAAGCCAAAAAATATTCTACTTCTGATCATCATCTCCCAGGTTTTCTGGGGCAACAAAAAACGATTTATCATAAAACAAAGCAAGCTGAAAAATGTTATCACACTTGTGAATGTCCCAGTAAATCTTTAAACCCTGCTTTTCCTCTGTTTTTAAGGAAAGTTTTTTTAGGTACCAGTCAGGAATCTCACAGCATATAATTGTACGTAGCTTAGGCAAGTATTAGCTTCCATTTCTTGAAGAATTTATGTTAGATTTTGTAACAGATGCTGCTGGAAAGCCAAAAGGTGCAATAAATCCCCTGATCCAAACTTGAGAGAAAACAAGCTGAGTGATGGCAGACGGTGGAGTGAAAGGTCCCTGTGTGGCACAGCGCGACTAGAGCCTTGCGATGGCTGGACATTGTCAGGAACAACCTCTCCTCCCATGAAACTATTCCTCCTCTTCCTCCTTCTACAAAGACTTCAATTTGCATTTTATGAGCAAGTGCCTGGACCCCCTCTCCCCAGCACAAAGACTTGTTCTGTCCTTTACGATCCAGTTATAATATTTTTCAATTACTGGGTACTTTGTAGACAGTTGACACCTCGGTGAGCATGTCCTTTTGAGCTGCTTTTAGCCAGAGACACACAGCTTAAGCTTTTCAACAGCTGCTTTATCTCTGCTTCTCACCTCTACCCCCACCCCAATTTAAGTTTAAGATGAGCCTCCACCCCCGAAGCTCATGGTATCTCACTCCAAAGTCCTGTCAGAGCCACAACCAAGGCCATAAATTTCCCAGCTGGGTCACAGTACTCCCTATTCATTTACTGAAACATTATAAGTGTGTCCAGGCTCCAAGTGAAACCTAATCCCAACATTCCCTGCATGGCGATTCCTGCAACTGATGGCAGGGTCATCTGGAATTACCATTGCCTTATCTGACTGGAAACTCATCACCTGGGTTTCAACACTGAGGGCTTGGTAATGCCTCATAAAATTGAGCCGTCTGTTATTTCAGTTCTGCTGCTTTGGTACAGAGGAGGCACCAGCCATTCAAAGTCTCATAGAGTGCTTGGTCCTGCCTAGAGAGGGAGATGCAGAGAGGAGCTGACCCAAAGTGATGCCTCAAATGTGTTTGGCTCATAAGGGGGGAAAGAATGGGAAATGTCACCCCAAGTAAAAGAATGGTTGCAGTTGGAAGCTTGGTAACACCAAGAGCTCTTGAGGAAGGGAACAACGTTCAGCTGCTGTGAAGCAGCATCATTTCACTAAGTCTTGTAATTTATGCTCTATTTTAGTTCATGTGGGACCCTCCCCATGTCGTATCCAAACATCTTCTGGTAATGGCTACATGACATTATATGTCTTGTCTTTCTCTCATCCTGTCCTTGAGGGAAACTGAATCTGAAGTGCAGTGGTTTGGTTTGGTTCTGGCTTTTTTTTTTGGTTTGGCAGGAGAAAGGTTCAGATATGGGGCTTTTATTTTTTTTTTTAAGGGTTTTACTCCCAGTTCAACATGGGAAAATGAAAAATCCACAAGGAATCACACCTTAGACTTCACGGTTTGAGTACAAAGACCTGCAGGAAAGCCATGTTTTGAACTGTTCAACATAACCTCACAGTTAAACATTTTAAATGTTTTAAACACCACCTGAGGCATTGTGCAAGTGCAGAAATTAGCTCCAGGTAACAGCAGTTTGAGCTGCAACCCTTCCATCTTCCAGTGCCATGCTATCTGTGTTACTTCCATTCCTTGACGTGAAACAGCAAGTGCCTCCAAGCTATATGCTAAATAAACACAGCCCAGGAAAAGCTCAAACCCAAAAGCATCACTTCTAGCCAACATTCCTTCCCTGT
This sequence comes from Psittacus erithacus, assembly GCA_009867235.2. Lineage (NCBI taxonomy): Eukaryota > Metazoa > Chordata > Aves > Psittaciformes > Psittacidae > Psittacus > Psittacus erithacus. Next base: position 116,191 of record WYDI02041487.1, read on the forward strand.
GCCAGCCATTCATTCCTGTAATATTTAGTGGATTGCAAAGAGATTTTGGATTTCCTGTCAGGTTTCTGTCCTTCAGGGAGTTAATTATGACTTGGGACTCAAGGAATGGTCTCTGATGCAGTGCCACACTCATGTATGTGTTGCTGATCTGATTTATCATTGTGCCCTTGCTTTCACAAAAGGCCCTGTTCAAGTCTCTGAAGAAAAGCAGTGAATTCACTGAACTTGACTGATTGAGAGATGGAGGGAACAGGAGGTTTGATAACTTTGTCTGGAGTGGTGGATACTTCTTACACTGCTACAGGGTAAAAAGAGGAAAGAATGCAAACCCCAGGAATTTTAGTGCCTCTACCTCATGTACTGCTTCCATCACATAATTCAGTGCTCCTGGCCGGCAAGCCCCTACTAACCCACTGAGCAGGGACCAGACAGGAGCAGGCTTCAGCCAGCACCAACCTTAGGAACAGAGATCAGCTCCTAGCATTGCTCCAGCCTCACTGCATCACCTTGTGTGAATCATTCAAACCATTTGTACCCTGCAGGGAGCACAAGTATATGCTCTTAAGCCTGTTTTCAATGAATTAACACAGGTACTCCTGGCATTGACCACTGAGCTACTTGCCCAAGTATTTACTCAGCTTCTCAGGTGGGTTTTTCAACCATGCTGAATTCCGTTCTACTCAGCGACTGCCGTGAATACATACACTTAAGTCTGTCTTTAAATAACTTCCCCAGCTATAAAAGAAAGACAGTGTATCACTACATTGCAGGGGTGAAAGGAAAATAAATATGCTAAAGCTTCTAAGCAGTTTAGGTATTAAGAAAATGAGATACATCTGTGGCTAAAATCTATAGGTAGACCGTTTGGATAAAATCCGATTAGATTTATCCCCTAGTAAAGCACTGTAATTTCTGTAAGTTTGAGAATGTTACTTCTGTCCCAGTGAAGAAAAAATCCCTGCCAGTTCCTAGGCTTAGGCTCTGCCAGCTCCTGTGGAAACATCTGAATGAAGCAGCAGATTTCAGGAGCCTCATGCATTTGTTTTTCACCCATCCTCAGCTGCAGGAGTAACTTCCCATGTGCTGGATGCTGATGCTCACCATGGGTTTACAAGCAGTGAATGCTGTCTGAGGTCAGGTGTGGATTCACTGCAGCATTCCTGTCGCATTTCCCAGTTTGTACTGGATCAGTGCTTTGTAGGGTAGGACTGTGGCTTTATTGGTCTGAAACGAAAGCAAAAAGAAGACAGAAAACCACCTTTTGCTGTGTCGGGGAACCTAAGCTGCCATTGCAAGGCCTGGAAAAAAATGTGGCCTTTAACAGAGGCTGTCAAATAACACAGGGTTATTCCAGCACGTACAGGGGACCTGAGGGAGCCAGACCTTCAGACAAAATTTATTGTCAAGGCAGTCTTTCTGAAAATACCACTATTCACCACAGAAATGACCAATTCCCAGCGTTAGGTTTTTCCTGGGTTTACTGCACAGTTAGCCAAAGTCACGCTACAGACCAAAAGAACTGCCATCAGCCAGAACACTGGCAAACGTTTTCATCTCTCTCATTCGTTGGTCACCTCTCTCTGGTTTACCATGGCCTTGCACTACGGTGGCATCACTGAATCCGTGCTCCCACCAGCCACCTTCCTCACCTTCAATTTGATGTTAAGCTTCACGTTTGAGAAACAATAAACAATTAAAAAGAAAAGAAACAGCAGTGAGGAAGCCACAATGATTTCCCATCCCTGTGGGTCCTTGGCTGTCTCTACACCTCCAAACTCTCTCTTCCACTTCTCAGCACACTCAGAGCCACCTTTTAGCATCTTCTCCACAGCAGTATCCCATACCAGCCATGCCAGGATTATGGGCTGTTTAATTGCCTTGTGACCATTTACTGAACCCCTATAGGAGGCATCAGACTGATGCACAATGAATCTGTCTGCAGCTGAAGAGGTATTTTGTGCAAAACATGGCAGCTGACTAAATCTGTTGGCCATCTCCAGCAGACTGCTCTTTCCTTACGTATGATCATTTTTATTAGCACTCAAACAGCACTTCCTAAAGTACTTCTGTCATCTAAAGGCTTTGACCTAGTTGAAAAGTTTATTGTGAACATTATTTTCAGACCATTAACAGAGGAATCATCGTCTGTTTGGGAAAAGCAAGGTGCAATAAAGCAAGAAACAGCCAGGGCCTCTGAGACACTCATTGTCAACACTGAGATAAAACCTCCAAAGTTGAAGATCACCTCTTTTCATGAGGCCATGTAAAAATACCGTTAGAGACTTTAGCTGGATATGGGGTTGTAAGCAGAGACTGTGCCTTTTCTTAGACAAGCTGTGTGCCCTTGGATCATCACAACCGTGGCAAAAAACCTCTAGAGAGCTAAACTTTGGCAGCAGTAGTAGAAGGTTTGAGCAGTCTGCGGATAATCAACCTCAGCTATGAAGTCAGAACAGTTTACTGGATTAGTCCTTAATTACTTTACCCACAAAAAGTACCAAAGAATGCCATTATCTCAATCAGTCTCAAGTTAATTTATTAACATCATTAAGTTAAACATGAAATTATCATTTTTGCCCAGAAATCAGCTTGAAATTTCTTGCTTAATACCCAGGGATCTGGCCTGGCTGATGTATTGCCTTTTCCAGCTGCATCAGCCTGATTAATAAGAATATATTCCCTATTGCTAAAACCTTGTCTTTCTCCCATCACAGTGACAAAAGAAAAGTCAGAATTCGGTGCATCACAAAATAAGGTCATAATCCATCTTCTCTGAAACACTCTGCTTGAGGAGGTGCTTGAGCAGGTACAAGAAGGGTCTGCTGATCTTCAGGCTTACCTGATACACCCAGGAGGTGTGCAGCTACCTGCAAAACCAGCAGAAATTGCCATTTTCCATGAAACTTCACAAATAGAGCAGTTTTGCCAGTTCGTTTTTTCACCTTCCCATCCACAGTAAGGCCAGACACACATCTTCACTGGCAGCTGTCCTTGGGAGCATCACATGTGGCTCTGTCATTCCGTTACCTTCAGACACATTCAATTTATTTGGATGACAGCAAGGAAAACCTTTCCCCAGAGAGGTCCAAAGGACTCATTTAGGTTTTCCCAGCACCAAAGGCTTCACTGAACTCCCACAAAGTTGAGCACAGTGTAATGAAGGAATTTTTAGGAACACTACATATAAAATTGGAGCAGGTGCTCTCAATAAAGAAAATTCTTAACCCTGCTCATATTTATTTCAGTTCCTCTCTGGGCATAAAGCCACCACTTCAGTTTCAAGCTTTCCTGGCTTGCTGGAAAGGGTGAAGGATGACCTTTTTTCCCCTTTTTTTTTTCCTTTTCCCCCACAAGAAAATGTGGAAACAGATTTTAACATCAACCCTGGAAGAAGAGTAAGTGATTTGCCAACAGTACCTCTGAAATGAACTGCCAGGCCACCTAATTAAACAAACGCTTCCAACATTTTTTAAGCTCCTCTCTGAATACACAGAAGGTCAATTCTGTCCCTTCAGAGGGTGACACGAAGAAGGGAACTCAAACAGATTCTGGTTGTCTCCCAGATACAGATTTATTTCAGAGATGAATGCTACCTGCAGAAATTACCTCTGGATCCAGACTCTGACTGCAGGATCTAGATGCTGCATGTTTGAGCATACCCAGAAGTGGAGTTGGAGACACTGGTGATGGAGAGAGCTTTTCATTTGGGTTATAATGGGAAATGTGTACTTAAATTTGAGCAATTATTTTTCTTTTTTAAGCATGTGAGGTGCCCAGAGCCATGAGTCTGAAAATAAAAGCAGTTCCTTGTTCTCCACCTTTTTCACAAACATGAACTTTTGCAGGGAGAGAAAAACCAACCCAACAAAGTGCCAGCACACAGGGTACAAGTCAGTAAAACCATATTCACATTTTCATAATTCATGTGACCTGCCATATCTGCTAAACTGCTTTGGGCCACTGGACAAGTGTGGGGTGAAAAAAAAAGGGGAGAGGGAGACAAACAAGCCATTCATAAAGGCAACATTGCAGCACTTTATGGCATTTCATGCTCACAGAGAGGAATCACTGGGAACACTGGAAGGAGGCTTGATGTTAATTATTGCACAGGTCTTGAACTCTCCTGCTGTTTAAAAATAGATGTGTTCCATCACCCTATGGCTGGTCTGTTAAGGGGCACCCCACCCAGAGATGTGTTGGGTAGTATCGAAAAGGGAAGTTTTGCTTTTCCCACTTCACTGAGGTGCACAGAGCATGTTTGGAGTTAAACCGTGAGCTGCTATTTTTATCGTTTCTTACTCATTAGAGAGGAAAAAAGCCCAAAAGGGACAAAAATAAAATAACTTGATTTGTGGCACTGCGTATGAGCACTGAACTTCTTTAGTGTAGTTAGTTTTGACAGTCTCCTGGTTGAGTGACTTGAGGGAAAATATTTCATGCTTGACATTATTATTTGAAACATTTCGCAGGAATCTCTCTTTTCTGCCCCAGAATGATGGGCAAATAACCAAAACAGTACTATCAGATGGGAAAGAGTTGAATATCATTTTAGTCAAATCATTTTTGTAAGAGACATATTGCAAAATCTGCCAAAAGCAGTGTCCTATGAATTTATTCGACAGACTTCAATCATTGGTGGATCTGGTGGCAATCAAAAAACTGCAATGCTTTTTTTCTGCAAGTAAAGCACATTTTAAAAACAATTGGCTATGCTACTGAAAAATCAGAAATTGTTTATCTGCATACTTGAAACCTACCACTTGTAGAAGTAGCTTACTGCTTGAAAGCCCCCACGAAAGACTTAAGTATTGCTGAAGAAATTACATAGAGGACAGAACTAACTACTCCCTCCTGAAAAAAAAGATGACAACCTTACACAGTTAGGTGCAAGACTAAAGCAGAATTAGGAGTACAGCCTGTGCCTCTGAGCTCCATCTTCTATGTATTTCATTGTATTCAGGCTTACAGATAAGGTGCATTTTCTTTTCTCTTTTCAGTATGTGAATTAAAATAAAAAGGCCTCAGTTATCTGGAAAATTGAGTGAACATCAAGTAAAGATAGAGAAGTTTAGGTAAGAGTTGACTAAGTCTAGAACTGTAAGGAAAACGTTATTCAAGAAATTAAAATATTCAGTGATTTTGGGAGTTTTTGTCCCGCTAACAGCACTGAAATGCAACAGTAAACATAGATTTTTTATTTTTACTTGTTTTCTTTGATCAGGTTGATCAGCTACAGCTAGAGATTCTATTTTATCTTTTCCTTTAATTTGTGTTTCTTCTGTCAATTGAGCCCCAGTCAGACTGCACTTTATTGAAGTGATATTTAACTTTGTTATTTCATACAAAGATTAGCTCCAAGGTCTAATACCCATAGTATCTTATACACTTTCAAGGTATCCAATATTTGCCATTCCTTTCTCTGGAGAAAAAGAATCAAACACACTAAACCCATAAACATACAATACCCAAACCAGCCAATTTAGGGAAAAAAAGATAGCTCCTTAAACATAACTACGAGCTTCAAAGTATTTGTACGCATAGTTAGGCTTCTTCAGATTCCTCATTAGCCAAAGTCTGTGAAATTCTGTCATTTTTGATAACAGCTACAGTCCTGTGCTTAAGGAAAATAATGCCTCAGATTATTACCCATATTACTGAAAACTCAATATACCCTTTGAATTTCACAGCTGAACCCTTAATAACAGCTGAAACCCCATTCCTGCTAAGTGCTACAGAACTCGTCTGATTTCATAGTGGGGGCAGCCTGGTCATCTATTTATAGCATTAAGATGAACATTTGCTGACATACACATGGAAACAATTGGGAATGCAAAGTGGCTCATGCTGGGTCACAGATTGACATACATTTCTTAATCCCCAGTTTTGCCTTCACCTGAAATTGGAAAGAAATGGTGATCACACTTTAAGCTAAACATCTCCAGTGAACGTTTCAATTAGAGCTGATAAGACACTTGGCGTGTTTCAGTTAAATAGTGAAGGCGCTGTGAAAAAAACTAATTAAGTTTAATTGTTGTGCAGTGGTTTAATCAATGTGGTTTGTAATTAAGTGCAAATTATGCACATAATATATTACAGATGTGCAGCCTTACTTTTGAAACATAGAGCTATTATGGGATGTAAAAGAGGTTGTAAGGAGGGGGAAGAAATTTGTTGCTAAAGTCACATTGGAGACTTTGGTTACCCAAGAGTGAGGTCATATATCTCTGTATGTCACAGTAGTTTTAACATTGGAGCTTATTCTATCAAGAGCCCTCTTTGTTGTTGGGCTTCAAACCAGCAGAAAATTTAGACAACTCAAGCCCTAAAATATGGGATGTTGGTGAGATTTGTGATGGTTATTAGTTTCCTCAGAACTTGAGTAATACTGTAAACACAATAAACTTGAGTTGAAAGACTCATTCCATTCTAACCCACTGTTTTTATATCTTCCCACATAACTTTCTCAAAAAAAATTTCCTTTCTGGCTACAATTTCTCATGTTTAGTCTGAACTTAGAGGTGACTTTTGTTTCTTTCAATGCTGAAATAAAACTAGTTACTTGGCTACTATAAGGTTAAAGACATGAGGAAGAAGATTGTTGGAATGGACTACCTGGTTTTATATATGCTGCACCATATAAATAAATAAATAGGATATTTAAAAAGGGGTTGTTAATTTTTCCTTTTGAATTCAGCCTGGAAAGAGTAAAAAACTTATTGGTGATGAGGTATGTTACAGTAAGGAAAAGGTTTTTAAATGTTCTCAAGAAATTTGGTTAAAATTGAATGATTTCAGAAGTCTGGTTTTGACTCTGCATCAAACACAACTCCAAGGAGAAGCATAGGACACCATGAACGCGCACAGACCACACTTGCTTTGAATCAGCTGCTTCTGTTTTATTTTCAGCACTTGTGAATGTACTGTCATCCATCATTCTCTAAGGGAAATACTCTGAGTAGCTGCAAGGTAGCAAGCTAAAAACATAATCCTTTTAACAGAAACGACTGATTTTCAATTTATTTGAAGGAAAATGCAGTTAACTCTCTTACATTTGATCATCTGAAGTATACCACTGACTATATGTTCCCCACTCTTTGAGAAAGAGAAGTTCAATAAATCCCATTTTATAAATGGGGAAACTGAGTCACAGTGGGGGGAAAAAAAATGGGTTGATTATGGTTTCTCAAGAAGTGTATGACAGTATCAGCCTGACTCACCAAACTTCTGACATCTGCTCATTTTCTACATTTTCTCCTCTTTTTTACCCATGCTTGGTTGACACCAAGCAGTATACGTGTATAATACTAACTCTGTCCTTGGGCAGACTTATGATTTTAAGCCTTCTGTCAAGCTCTATAAGATTTTTTAGCTAGAATAGGAGGTGTGAATAAAAAGAACTGTTGAAACAATTAGGGTCAGAACCTGCCCACTGGATATGAGAACTCCTGTGGACTTTAATGCGATTATTTGTGCGAATAAAAAGAGCAGGGATACCCCATGGCTTCCTCATTTTTTTCCAGAAAATGGAAACCTGGTGTTATATGACCAGAAGAAAATGAAAAAGAAGTGTTTGGAGTGTGGTAGCCCTCCAGTGATTTTTGTAAGCAACTGAAAAACTCTGAATTTCCACAGAAATGTTCTTGTTTACTGCCAAAAACCCCAAACCTAACACTTTTCCAATTTTTAATAACTGTTCTTCAGTTACTTTTGGTTTCTGAAAATTAAAGCATCTTCAGATATATTCATATTTTTCTCTTTTTTGGTTTTCAACCACTCCTGCCTTACAGAATCCAGTAACTAAATCATCTTAGCAGAAATATAGATTTTAGCCAAAAAATTCAGTTAGAAGAAAAAGCCCTTTTTTATTCCAAATAAACCCTGGAAGGCAGCTTAACTTGCAATAATAATTGTAATATCAGACAAAGGTTCAAGATGAAATGTTGCTGCAGCCCAGCCCAGGTAGAGCTGTGCAGACCCTGTCAGTAATGCACTCCATCCTGCATAGGCAAAGGTCAATGGGAAAGGTATCCCCATGCCCCCTTTGCTCTGTAGGACAATGAGGTCCATATGTTGCACGCGCTTCCGAGACCATTGTGACTGGAAGAAGGTCAGCAATGCAAAATTATGGGGAGGAAAGTGAAAAAGTGAGAAGAGGTTTACAAAGGCCAAAAAGCAAGTCTTTCATTTTATATTTAATTTATCTTTTCGCCTCTGAAAAGGGCACAGAGGTTGGAAATTATGATTGAGTTTTTTAATTTTATTAATGGTAGGCTTTGTGGTTGCTAGGGGAATTTGACCCAACCGGGGGATAAAAAAAATCGTCCAACTCAGTGTTATCAGGATTAATCTCCTGCCTTGAAATAGTTGGATCTCTCTCCATTGGCCTCACAAGTCCTTCCTGCTCTGTTTCTATCTCCACGACCACCTTGTTGACAAGAGCCTACCGCTTAATCCTTGGAAGGAAACCTAACCCTTGGCCTTGGAGAGATGTCCCTGAGAGAGGGTAACAAGAGTGCAGCCGTGCAGGAGTTGAACCCCACTGGAGCTGGCGTTCAAACCTCCAGGCAGTTGCTCCCATTAGATAATAAAGCAGTGAGCACAAGTGAGACGCTAATTTTATGGGAGGCTTGATTACACTGCGATAGGGCCCTGCTGGTCATTTCCAACAGACCCCTTTATAGCATTAGTATTTATTACACCCCATATTATAAGGCATGGGGATTTGCTTCTGTAGGGCAGTTTGGCTGAGCAATGAAACATAATGTTTCTTTTATTGCTCAATAAACACTATTCTCTTTTTCACTGCCTCTCCAGCCCAGCCTTTTCTAGCCCGTTAAGTCTCTAACACAATAATCTTAGAGCTCAGCAATGAGAGATTGAAGCTTCTAACCATTTTTGGTTACTTCTGAGGCCTCCTAGAGGTGAGATTTGTGGATAATTCAGTCTTTCGGACTTTTGCAATCCCTGCCTAAGGGTTTTTTTGGAAGCTGAGGTTTTTTTGAAAGGCTTTAGTTTTCTGGATGGTGAGGTTCAATGGGTTCCCCTCACTACCCACAAAGAGAGAAGAAACCCAGTGCTGATCTGAAGAACATGGATGTAGAGCATCTGGCATTTTGCTTTCCCATCCATGTATATCCACGTGTGGGTTTGCATCCCATGATTGGTTGGATGCGCTTGGTTGGAGCCAGGTGAAGTGCTGACAAGCAACCTACAGGCATCTTCCACACTTCTCTGCCAACAAACCCAAATCTTTTCCTGTGACATGCAGGCCTCAGAGCGGTTTCCAGCTTGGCCTCCTCCTCTGAGGAGACCAGTGTCTGTAGCATATTAATTGATAGTGTTATGAAGTGTTCAGCTATCCCACCACAGTCAAGAACAAGATTTTCCAGTGTCGACTTCCCTTCTGCATTAGTGAATATTTGGAAACCTAGTACATCAACACGCCGGACTCCTGCACTCTTCTCTCATCACCTCGTAGGGCTCCTGATGTGCCAGACCATTATCCCTCATGCTGTAACAGGATACAGCGATCACAAATACACCTCCTTGCAATAATATTGTGGATGGGTAGTATTTACAGCAGTGAAATTGAGCCATTTTAGACATTGGTTGTGTAGGGCAAATGATCAAGGATTCAAAAAACCCGCTATATAAGCTTTAAGGGCATGACCAAACATTACGAATATGATAATGATTACTGAAACTTTTGCAGGTTATGTTTTTAATTTCAGGGGGGTTCTTTTTACACTCAAACTAATGTTAAAATTCTTTTTCTTTTTTTAATTTTCAAAGAACCACAGATCTTTGGGTTAGATTGTGCCAGAATCTTCCACAGGATTTGTGTTTAGTGTGATTTATTATGAATGGTGACAGCAGCGTGTGCGCCATTGGAAACCCTCTTTCGAGCAAGTGGCTCTTTCTCTGAAGTTCTCCTTGAAACATAACCTTTGTTTTTTCCTTCACAGTGAACCATTTCTATTCGATTTCGCCCTCTTTATTTTTGTCATCTTAAATAATTGCTCCTAAACACTCTTTTTCACATATTTGTAGATCACTTTAATGTCCCCATAGGTCAATGTCAAGTATGACTACAGTTAGTGATTTTCTCTTTTTTCAGTCCATGGAGCAATCCCAGCAGGAATCTTATCCATATGATTTTGGTTTATGACGCTATCCCCCTCTTCTGCTAAGTGATAGGGTTTTTGTTTTAATTAAATAACTTAAGTATAATAATACAGCTATTGTGCTGTCTTCAGTGAACATCATGGCCATTTTCATACATGCCATGATGCAGATTTCTTGTTTTTTCCTTGAGATTTTCAGGGTACTGAAATTCTCTTTAAATGCACATATGCACATGTATCTAAAACTCTACAGTCATAGTTAGCTTTTTTAAATTATTTCTACATTTTTCTATATTTTAAAAAAGTTATATTGAGGGGAAATGCATACAATCAATGTTAATACAATTGAGGAAGAAGAGAGAACCATAGAATAGAATAGTTAGGGTTGGAAAGGACCTTAAGATCAAGTTCCAACCCCAATAGAGAAGTTTCCAGTAACTGAAACTATGTTTCAGTCTTCTGAAAATATTTTCTGAAAAAGGTAGCCTGATTTTAATTGAAAAATATTACTGAGAAATTAAGAAACGTTAGTTTTTGTAGCAGCAGGTTTTCGTCTCACTTTTAAGATGATTTAGTTCTGTGTAGGAAATTTTGTCTTCAAACTGTGCAGGTAGCCCCACTTCTTTGATTGCTAAATATTCAAACGTCTCTTTATGGGATGTTTGTTCTCATTTATTCCTCTCTGTAACTAGAAATAGTGATTAGAATCTCACTATGGATCTGATTAAAAACCCACAGAGGTCTACTGGAAGATGTGAATTGACTTCCTTGGGTTTGAGTGTGCCCACATTATGTTTGAGTTCTTTTAGATTACAGGCAAGTGTAACGTCTTTAATCCAAGCCTCCAATCACTTCTATACAACAATGCAACCTCCTGCAGCCCTGTAAACACTCCTGTCCTGAGCTCTTCCCCCTTCAAAGAATAACATCTGTATTAAACACTTTGTCCTGCCAGCAAAGGGTTAAAAAACACAGATTCTGAAAATAATCCCTTTGAATCATGGCATGAGAGGGAGCTCAAATATTTGTTCAATGGAGAGTTAGTGGAATTTTCTATAGATCTGGGGTGAAAGAAAAGTCTTCAGAAAGTCTCAGAAGAAAGATCCTTTGAAATGGCCCGACTTCTGTTATGATAAGCAGTTCGATAAGCCCACCCATGGTAAAGTTATTAGGAATTCATATCATATGGATCCCATTAACCTAAACGTTTGCCTTTAAAGTAAACTTCTCGGTACATGACAACCACTAAGTCCAAGCACTTCAGGTTTGAGCACTGTGTTTTTACAAATGAATCTAGGGTTATCCAATCAATTAGCTGAATTCCCTGTCTAATTGTGCTTTAAATTAATCACCTGGTACTGATGAGGCTGCTTACCCATTAAAAAAATGAAAAGGAAAAAAAAATATTACCACTGCCTTTAAGGGAAATACTTTAAAAACTGTGGAAAACAATATCATGTAGTATACAGTCAGTCTTTGGCACTCACTGCTTTGGGATATGACCACAGCAGGTAGACTTGGGTCTAGCAGAAGGTCTTGCTTCTTCAAGCAGAAGGACTTGGGACCTATGGCAGTCAAAATATAACTCAAGCAATTTCAAATAAATTATTACAAGACCATCTGAAATCATGATTGAGATCAAAGCCACATTATTTAGGTGATAATAAAAACATAGCCTAACAATAAGGTTGCAGGCTATTCTTCACAGGCAGGAAGCAGAGCAGTGCCATCGAGATGACAGATAGAAGAGGAGGAAGGAACTGAGGCTCACTGAGGCTGACTGACAAGCGCCGGTTACACAGAAATTTAGCTTTAGAGCTTGGAAGAAAACCCTGTTATTTTAATCCTCTCTCCTGCTACACACTGTTGCATTTTGGAAGGGTTTAATACATAAGCTTTAGCCATGAAATAATTTATCTCTGTGCCATATTATTGCACAATTTAAACATATTATAGGCGTTATAGATGCATAAAGGATTCCAGACTAAATGGGCTATTTGTCTGTTCCAGTCAGGCAACACTTAGCTATCAGTGGTTTAGTGAAGGATTTTATCATTAACTTATATTGTGCTTCTAAATGAATTCAGTTGAGCAAAAAGAAAAAGAGGAGGGAAAAAGCAATTAAGGCCCTGCTATAACCAGTGGAGTCCACAGGCAGGAGGCTGCAGTGAATTACATGGAGCATACTTCTCGCAACCACAACTTGATTGAAACAATTTACTGGATGTGTGCATTGAATAGCAGTGGATCTGAATGACTGATGGGGAAGCACCATCAGCTTTCCTCCCTCCCACCCAGGAAAAACTTGGTTCTCCTGTTTAGGAAAGGGTCAACAGTCTGTCTCACTCCACTTTGTACTGGTGCAAAGTGATGTTGCGTATAGGATTGAAAGGGACCTCCAAATCAGATATTAATCATACTGTTGAAACTATTGCATGGGCTATTTTTCGTTCATTTAGCGATCAGCACCCTTCAATGAACATGGAGTTATTAGATATTCCCCTGGACAAACAAAGAGATAATCACTCATCAAAATAAAAGAAGGCATTTAGAAACTGGCAAACCAGAAAATATTTTCGTTGTAATTTCTAGAAAGTTCTGATACCTAGAGCTGGGATTTCTGGCATGTATAAAAAGTCTGATTGAACATCTACCCAACTGTTTTCAGTGAAGTGGAAAAAGATGAGAAACATGCAAGTACCTACTTTTGATCACCAAGGTGTTTTGATGTCATAAATTATGTCTGAAATTAGGCATGGACTGGAAAATGTGAGTGTGTTTTCTCTTGGTCTGAGAGCTTGTTTTAAGAGAAGAAGCACTGTTTCTTTACCTTCATCAAATACCTTTTTTATTTTTTCCACCTCTTCTTTCTAACATGTAGGTTTCTCTTGCCATTTGTCAGACATGTCATGAATATAGGATGAAGAAGCATTGCATACCGTTCTTTCCTTCTGCTCTGGGACTTACTCAGTCTAAAACTCAAGCTTAGATCCAAAAAGACCTGAAAATGTTCCAGTCTAAGGAGCAGGTTGACCTACAACCTAATCTCATCCCAACTGTCATAACACTATGTTAGCCATGCACAGCTAATAAATCATAATAATGCTAGCTTAATGGACTAGGCTTTGACAGCGCCAGGATTAGAAGGGCATACAATAAACAAAGAGTGTCTGAGTAGAGAGGTACAGTAGAGCAGTGAAAAATTACCAAATGATGCCACAAATCTTCTGCTGGTATTTCCATGTGCCTCTGTTGTAGGCGGTGCTGGAGGGAGCTCAGCTCCCTCCTACTGTCCTTCTCCTCTTCCTCTTTTGCCAGACATTAAGACAAGGTATAGGAAGAAGAGGCTTGCTGTAGGAGCTCAGCCTGGTGTAACATGCAGCTGAAGAGGCAGACTGGGCTGTGGAAGTGTGTAAGAGAAGGCTGGTGGATTATCTTGCCTCAAGCAGAGATTTCCTCCTTCAGCAGTAGGATTGCTCACCAGCAAGGCTGGCAGTTTGTAAGAGGGAGCACAGTCCACCTGTCTGAGATGAAGCACTGACTTAAACGTGCCACCAGGTTCAATTTAAATACAGATAATGAATACGGAGAGAAAATCACATCAGAAAAAGCTGTGCATTTGTCCCATATTTCAGGGTGTCCTACTGAATATACACATGCCCAAAGAAATTTCCCTGTAACTTCTACAACTTCTGAAGCAAACATATGCATAGGTAGAAAAGCTGTGCAGACACTTATTATCCTTTTGTTATAACGTTTTTGGCATCTCTTGGATCCTGAAATAGATTTTGTTGTTTTTTTAACACTGGCATGGGAAAGAGGGTGGATTTTTCAACCTTTGTTAATGATGGACAAGCCTGAAAACTTTTGATAATTTATTTCACAATGGCTAAATAGCCAAAGTAACCTTATCTGAACTAGCCAGGATCATTTGGCCTGAATAAAGAAGCTGAAAGCCTCATGAGAATGGGACTTCTTGCAAGATTTCCCGTTATTTCCTCTTTCCAGTAGGAAAAGAGACACAAAGAGGATATCCTATCTTTCTGTATTTCAGAACCTCTGTTTCGTCTGAGAGCTGGAACCAAGAAACTGCAAAGTCATGTGAAACTAGAGATTGGGAATCATTTAACTGACTTTTTTGGAAAGGTTAAATGTGGCTGTAGGTTTATCTGCGTAACCACATAGTGATAGAGAAACAACATTTCTTTGATGCATTTCTTCTCTTAAGCCTATTAATTCCAGTGCTGTCACTTCTTCACTTACATATTTTGTTAAGAGATGAATCAGATCACCCTTTATCCCCTGTTCTTTACCAATATTTTTTTTTGGTAGAACTGGGGCTTTTTTAACAGATGAAAGATCTTAATTCACCTTGTTGGCACCAAAAGAGGTGAAAGAAGTTGAAAGAGTAAATTGTCAACATAGAGGTACTATAAGCCTGAGCGAGCAAAGTGTGGTTTAGCTTTCAGATGTGAACTTTTAGAACAGGTAGAAACATCCCTTTCCTGCAATCCCTTGGATTTCCAAGGCAAAAAAATTAAGACAGTACAAAAGGTCTGGCTGACCTGACTACTGATACAGAAACATACCTTTTGTAAGAGTTCTGAGCCAAAAGAATATGGAACCTGACATTTGTAATAGGTTGCACCTCCAGACAGTAATGGGACCTTATACTTTAAATTATGTGTATTCAAAAAAAAAAAAAAAAAATAAAAAGGAAGAAAAAAAAACCCCAAAACAAAGGAAAAGAAGGGCCATAATCCATGCTGATTCCTGCATTTTTGTTATCAGCTGTAGCCCTGTCCCACCCAGGAGCATATCACATGCAGAAATCAAAATTAACCATCGAGCAATGCACTGAGGAGGCAGAGAGCAAATTCTTCAAGTTTGGGTTTGCTTCAAGATGAGCAGAAC
The DNA here is from genome assembly GCA_009867235.2 of Psittacus erithacus. NCBI lineage: Eukaryota > Metazoa > Chordata > Aves > Psittaciformes > Psittacidae > Psittacus > Psittacus erithacus. The sequence continues at coordinate 131,229 of WYDI02041487.1, forward strand.
AGAGTGATCTGGATTCACTCACACTTCAGCAAGCTCCAACAAAATCTATTCACTGGGCTTTTGATAATGATACATGCCAATGAGACCCAAAACTCTTTGAAATGAGCAACTTTCAGTAGTTTCCTTAGTCTTTGGATCTTTCTTTTGACCTGTAAAGGAAGTGAGTATCTCCCCCAGTCCATGCAAAGAGTCACAAGTAATGCAATGGCTGCAAAGATTTATAAACTTCTCTGTTTCAGGCAAATTGGCAAATGTCTTTTGTTAGCCAGTTCTTCAATTTTATTTGTTTTTAATGTGCGGAACTGCTGGAGGCTGAGCCCTTGGGTTGCCTCACTATGGCTGTGCTCCTGTAACATGTACTTCTTCCTAGGTCAAAACAGACATACAGTCAACTCTCGAATGTTTGTGGGTGCTTTATTTTCTTGCATACTAACTTTAGTATGAGTGCAGAAAAACCTGAGTCACCTCCATGCTGATCCAGATGTGCTTCAGCTGGGCTTATTAGCCCAGTACAGCTCTGCCTCTACCCAGAGACAATTAGGGCTCAGGCTGAACACCACTTAGTAAATCCCAAAGGCCTAAGCCCCTGCTGATGGGTATCTGCCCATCTCCTGGTGGTGCCTTCTCTCATTCATCCAATAATTGACAACTTCATGAGTTCATTGCCCATTTTATGAGCTATCAAATGGGGTGAACATATGACTTAACTGTATTGAGTTTTAACTGTTAGAAAAAGATCCCATTTCAATTTGGGTACTAAGTTTATTGGTTTCTCAAGTTTTATCAGGATTTTTTTGTGTGTTTTTACTATGTAGTTCTGACGACTAAGCAATGGCAGAGAACTCTGAATTAGGAAGCGTAACAAGGAGGAAATCTAAACAAGCGACATTATCTCCTTCTGTAAGTAAATATTTATGATTTCACCAATAGGTTATCTTGCTTCAGCCTTGTACAAACACTATCTTCAGCAGAGCTATTCTTGATTTTAAGCAATGCATCCTCAGGTGCAGAGTCCTAGTCTTCATTGCCTGGAATAGGGGTTAGTACAACTTAGATGCTCAGAACTTTAAAGCTTTGGTGCTTAAAATCCATTTTCTTGTACTTTCCAGGCAAATGGGAAACTACTTTAAGCAGACCCATTTACACAATATGCCCTGAAACTTTGCAGTGTTAGTCTTTGCAATCACTGTCATTGAAAACTTATCTGAGCTATTAAATGAATTGCTGCAATGTTGCTCAAATTCCTTTACTCTTGTTCCCTCAACACGTTTGTCTTTAAGAAATCCTGTCCCTTCAGGCTGTCCCTCTTCTTTCCTTATGATGCTTCAACCCAAACTGAAATGAAGACTATCCTGCTGTTGACATTCTGATTCTGGTTGTGAAGAAGGATGTTTTTTTGCGAGAGCTTGAGTTTCCGCAAGCAGCTAGCTGAGTTTGTTTATTCCCTGAGCATTTCAAAGCCTGCACTGTCCTGTGGCTCCACGTCATTAGTGCAGCTTTAGCGTCTGACAAAAGCGCAGAGGAAAACCCCCTTGAGCACTCAATGTTACAGCCTTCTGCAGAGGAGTGGCCAACTTCAGCCTCCCAACACACGCTTGCCAAACCACGCAGGGCTAAGATACTAAAATATGTTCTTTCCTGGCCACACTCAAGAACGGTCAATTTAGTGGGAGAAGGAAGCTGGCAGAATTCTGTCCATGGAAGACTTTGAAATATTATGATTTTTATCATAAATGACAACAACAAAAAGAGCGTGGGCCAAGTGTGCTCCAAAAGCTATGCTTGTCTTCTGCCTCCCTCTACTCTCACCAACGTCATGGAGAGAATTTCCTTAGGTTTTCTTCAGGAGACAAGTAAGATCCTGTATAGAAGAGTTTGACTAAGTTACTGCAAATATCTCTGGTCCTTGTGTTTCCAAGGGACAATGGGTGTTTTGAATAAATTACTGACAAAGCAAAAGTGTGACTCGTCTGAGGTCGTTTAAGTGCATGAGGCTACATTCTTTCTTGCAGAGCTGGTGAAAGTAAACAACATTATTATAGATTTTGGTCATGCCCTGGCATCAGTAAGTATAGTTTCTGTGTTTGCCATATGCTCGCATTGAACTGGAACAGCAATGCATACGCAGGAAAATTGTTTAAAGAGCCAGTTCAACCTCAGCACTCTCTGTCAAAATTATGATGTACACGATTCATTTTGCTAACCACAAAGCAGTTTTTGTTTGTCAAGTGAAATAATGTGTAATTTGGTATATCATTTAGGAAAGCTTTCTTTCTTTTTTTTCAGTATCCCACCGCAGACCTGGAGACTGCAGCATTGGATTAGTGAATAGCATCCTGCAGCTCCCTGAGATGACAGCGACTCAATGTGAGATAGGAGACAGAGGAGGCATAAGCCAAGACTTTAAACTGTGATTGCAGAAGGTGGCTTGCTGAGCCAGATAAAGAGAAGAGGGAAAATTGACACCCCACAAGACATGGACAATTGTTGCCACTGCTGGGAGGCCTTAAATTGCAAATCCATTTTGTATATCCAAATGCTTACACTTTCTATTTATATATCCCACTTCTTCTGTGCACCAAAAGTTGGATTTGGCAAATGCAGCTATTCCCTGCAGGCATATGGGTGAGGTTTTCTGCAGAGAAAATAAACTTGATTGTTGAAAACCTGTGTTTGCAATTAATCTGAATTTCAATATTCTGAGGTCAAAATAGATCCTTTAAAAACCTTAATGCTTTGAAACAGATTCATTTTCTTTTTGAAATGGTTATTGGATTAAAAAGAAATATTGAATAATTTTTAGTAAGCAAGTCATAACAAAATGTTTCAATAGAATTGTGAAAATATGGAAAGAAGGAAAAGAGGAAAGAAGAAAGGAAAAGGAAAAGGAGGAAAGA